>PNEQ01046969.1:0-37902 GCA_003012365.1 Medauroidea extradentata | reverse complement strand
TTTTTCCAAAATGAACTAATATCTCTATCACAAAATCGCTACATTGTTTTGTCACTAATACATCAAAGTTTCTATCTGAATTTTTCCGTTGCAATGAGCACAATGGATTTTTAGATTCTTGCACCCAAAGTATCACATATTTTAGCATGAAAATGAGCCAAAATGGCACAAAATATTTTTTTTTACTGGCAAACGACTCATTTTTTTAAAGCCTACGTATAATTGTGCATAATATGACTTCACACGCTCTCAATTTTTTCAACCCATTTGGTTGAAAACTTTTTGAGTTTTTTGCACCAACGTGAAAAAAACTACCGGGCATGGCCTTAATATGACAGCGTACACTTTTGGCCAATTGCCGCCCAAGTTCTGGCCAGTTGAAACAAGTAACAAATAATGCACCTTTTTAAATTTCAAATCAATGAAACTGTTTTATAATTACATATTTATCCTGCACGGCACGAAAAAAAAATGTGTTACCAAATAAAATTTTATTACTTTTTTAAATTTTGTTTTTAGACGATAGTGTTCGCGTTTAGCTTTAATATTATTAATTTGGATATAGGGCTCAATATAATGTTACTTGCAATAATATTGTCAACAAATCTTTCCATTGAGGTTGACAGTTTGGATACAAGAAAATATCTACAGCTAGCTGTACCGTTGCGGCTTCGCCCGCGTGTACTATAGAAAAGAGTAACTATCTTTTAATTATGTATTAATTGATGGTGCTACTGTATTCTCTGTATATATTTATCAATTAAAAAATGATATCTCTGCTGAGCAATTCTCTAATCTTCTACTCAGAATTGGCGATGGGTCATATCCTGAATACGATGGACGGATTATCATACATGCAAGCCTAGGAAGAGTACTAATGAAAATAGCTGATCTCTTAGAAAATGTACATCCTGATGTATCCTACATTAGTGAGAAGCCCATTAACTGGTTGTGCGAACGTGCAAATCTGACACCAAGGAACAACGGGGCCGATGAAATTAATGACATATTGCTGAAAACATCGATCAGCATATCAAGCTAAAAGTATGTAATGAAACAGAAAATATCCCCGAATGATTTTCGAAAGCAATGAAATATGAAGCTAGCTGTTAAATAATACAACAATTACAAATAGCTGTATCCAGCCCACTTCGCTGAGCGTATTTTAATTGCAGAACCTCTTTATTTTTAATTCATCTTTATTTCTCCATGGTAATCAATAACTGTCTTTTGTAGAGGAAAAAAACATTCCGATTGCAACTTTTGATTTCTCCGTGGTCAATATTCACTTTCCTAGAGTTCTGTAACATTTTACTACTTTTCACATCCGTACTTGTCGAATTTCGAAAAAAAATGTTATTATTTAGATATTTATGTAACCTTAATTTAAAGCAAAAGCCACCACGATAATATCTCAAATGGTTTGGGAGATACGGATGACTACTTGGAAACACGTATTATTGTTTTACGGGCTTTCAAGGACGAATATTGAAGAATCTTGAAATACAGTAAAGTGGGTATACTTTGCACCAACATGGGTAACTTTGCACCACCAAAAATATTTGTTTGTAGTACGTTTGGTGAAATTAAGTCACATAATGACTAGGTATTTTAAAAATGATAATTTAATATCATTGAATACAATTACTTGTCATTCAACTGTCAGCATAGAAAATATATATTTTGGTGGTGCAAAGTTATACATGCTGGTGCAAAATATACCCAGTTTACGGTAACTTTTTAGGTATTTACGTATGTTACATTATAAAGTAAAAACCTCATCGATATCTCAAATGGTTCAGGAGATACGGATGATTAATTGAAAACACGTTTAATTTTTTTACCGGCTTTCAAGAACGAACTTTGAAAAATCCTAAAATTTATTTTTAGACTTTTACATGAGCACCATTCTGAGGCAAAGAGGACCTCGATATCTTAAGTGGTTTAAGAGAAATAGATTTATCGAAAACACATTTAACGGCTTTTCACCCCCATAATTTCCGCATTTCAAAAATTCGAAAAATTATGAAATATACATTTGCCTAGGCAAAATTTTGAAGTAAAAATATTAACAATATATCGTTAGGTTAGAGAGTTATCGAGAATTTCGCGTTTTGCCCCTTTTCAGGCCTTTAATTTTTGAATTTCAAAATTTCCTTCCTTAGTGCGTGTCTACGCCGTGAGGGGAAGATACGCTGAAAATTTCACGTTTCTAGGTGGTTCGGGCTGTACGTTGATGAGTGAGTGGGGCTCTTCATTTAATGTATAGAGATTTATATATCCGAACCCTCAAATAACCTAATATATATGAAAATTTGAAAACGTTTATTACGACAATATGTCGTCACACAGCAGAAAAATAATTGATCAAATGAATTTGAAGGCAGATCGAAGGAAAATGTAATCGTGTGAAATGGCCTTTTCTACGGAGAAGTTGTGTTCTCACATTCACACTGTATATACGGTAACCTGTATCGCAGTTGGTCCCTGCACCTTCCTTCAGGAGCCAGGTCTTGTGGGTTCGAGTACCGCGTGAGGCAAAGGTGTTAATTTGTGTTACTCTGGACTGTCAGATGAAACTAACCCTATCTTCTGTAGCGAAACATTCCGTAGAAAATAATATCTTTGTATGAAATAAAATACTGTCTGACATATCAACACACGACAGGTAGAAGAAGTGTTGCGGTCTGTTGAACACTGAACCTGACTGTACAGTAGGCTGAGCGCATTATTGTTTTTTTGTCAAACCTTAAGAATTTTTTAAACTTTTCAGTTTAAATAGTGGGTCTTTATAAATATAGATGTTTATAATTATAACACTCCAAAAATATAATTTAATTTCTAAAATGATCAAATATTTTGCCAAAATATAAGACGCATTTTCATTATGAACGCTTCCGGAAAAACACAACGAAAAAACTTTAGCCAAGCTTATCAGTCACAATTATTTCAAAGCGTGTATGTTATTAAATAATTTTTTTTTTGTAAAATGAGTTTACACCTTGTTATGTAGTATTCGTTTTAGTACAAACTCTTATGGAGGAAAGATATGTAACTTACATAAAATAAATATTAAAATTATCTGAATGGAGCTCTGCCTCGAAAAATTCGCAATTTTATATTTGTATTAAGTACTGCCCAACTCTTATCATTAATATTATAGTAATTTACTACAAGTAAAATATTTATCGGTTCCATGTTATTTTACAAGGGCATATGAAAGTAGCAGTTCGGCTTTTTCCACTACTTACACAAAATAAAAGCTATTCAAATGATACTAAAAAGTTTAGAGAGAAAGACATGTATTAAGTTACAGAAAGACGCGTTTGTAATTTCACATAAAATTTGTTTGCACAAAAAATTCTTGAAGGTATATAAATAAAATGAGTAATACATTTACTTTCGCTCTAAATTCTAAATTATTTTATTAGTTTCGATGGAATAGTTTTTACTTTAGGTAAATGGCGGAAATAGTCAAATACAGAACTGAAGAATATTTTATTTCAGGAAAATTACTATTATGTAACTTATAAGAGTTGGAAAGTTGTTGGTACGATTATAAAATTACGAATTTTTGGCGAAGGTCACCCTCAAACAAACTTACTAACATTTTCTTACGTAGACTACATGCATAGTAATTGTTACGACAGAGCAGCTTGTAGAACAATTCCTCATACACTGTAGTTCCTGAAGCATCCGTAACGGAAATACACATTTTATTTGTAATAAAACTTTCTTCGGAATAGTTTGGTATGGCGATTTGATTCAATCCAGTACGTCCTTCCGAATTTGCTATTGGTGGGTAAGGCCAGAACCCTCTGTTTCCCTTAAAACAGACACAAATACGTTAGCAGTGGCGTGGAAATGCCTGGTTAGCCCATCGACTAAAACAAGTGTGTGGCATGTATTGCCTGAACAGGCGGCATGTGTGTGTTGTTGCTACAATTTTTATGTGAGCTCTTAAAAGAGAAGGTATAGGTTCTGTAGTCTACACTTACTTCAAGAGCACCTGTTATCGTTCATAAGAACCTGCTGGATACGACGATGACCATACCACGTGAAAGCAACTAAGTAGACTGCAATAGTTCAAACGGCGAATTAAAAAACAACCCATGTTCGGAAAAAAATTGTTAAGGAGAAGAAAAACACCTAACAGTATAAGAACTATGCTGATACGCTAGCCACTAATGCAACAGTAAAAGAAAAACATTTTGTTATATTAACATCATTCAATGAAACGCAGGTCATAAACTGTAACTTGCATAATACAATTTTGATAAAAGTGTGGACTTGGGCAGTTCTTGAAATCACCGCTTCAATTGGAGTATTATTATATTATTTTTTTTACTTTGGCTGTTGATTTTAACACTGTGTTTTTTTTTATCATGGTTTAGATTTCGATTACTCTTAAGAATTTTTAAAATATTTTGGCTTTATTCAACGCCATTTTCGATATAATGCGAAAATACGAACTTATATCTTCAAAGGCGCTGTTTTCCTTACCTGTGATATATGTTACAATACATAGTTTTCATCATTTTACACAATAATGATGATGAGTGTTAAGTCTAAGCTGGTTTGAACCGCAAGGGGAACACCAGAGGTGCAACTACCGCGAGGACGATACTGCAATGGTTCGCCGTTGTTTCCCGCAGTATATAGGTACGAGGGGACGACGCAACACTCAGTCCCGAACCCTGGTAGGTGACTGTGAACATTGACCTCCACGGCCGGGAATCAAACCCTGGACCCTTTGACCAACTGGCCGCCGGCGTTGAATTTCCACATTTGACGCGTGAGAGCAGAGTAGCAATAAGAGCCAGTGTCCAACGTTTGACGAGAAACATATCGCCTCTATTTGCAGCGGGGTCAGACCTCTCGCCTCCCACCAAGGCGATCCGGGTTTGATTCCCGGCGGGGTCGGTCCCCGGATTTTCGCATGTGGAAATCGTGCCGGACGATGCCGTTGGTCGGCGGGTTTTCTCGGGGATCTCCCGTTTCCCCCGCCGTTCCATATTCACCTCATGTCACCCCTCACCAGCCCTAAAGACCTCAACGCTAAGCGCCGACCAAAATCTCTCACTCACTCACTCTATTCGCAGCGCGTCAAACTGGCGTGCAAGGTTTTCCTTTGTAGTTTTTTTCCCTACAGGACTTCAAACGGTGACCACAACATTTTATTTTTTAATAGTGTAAAGTGAAGACCGTCGCATGCCCTCGCTTTGCACTTAACGAATTCAGGTAATATTGTCGGTGTTACAACAGTCTAAAAAAAAACCCGTTTTGAACCCCTTTGAGAGGCCCAAAAATCATGTTTTTAACAAGCGAGCTGAATTTTTGTAAACATAGAAGCATATTTTCAAGTGTATGTTCTTTTCGTAGATAAACTTAATATGAATAAGTTAAGTGGTTTCGCGTAAAAAAGAATACGTGTGACAAGCTGTAACGCCGTTCATGCGCCAGTCCAGGACTCCTCTTAAACCATTGAGTCAAGCGAAGGACCTTATACTATGATACACCTCCCAAAATACCTCGTGTGAGTTTTCAGACAGCCAGTGTCTGTTTCTGTTTTACAATGTTTTTGCATTGATACGAGTTTTGTTTCCTAGTGTATTAGTGGTATTACTTAACGCCTCGCTATTTAATTTTGCAGTGGTTTTGAACATATTTTTTTTGACGCAAATTTATACGTGTATCAAAAATTCATTCTTTCAGTTTTAAGACTTATATATCATCGCTTGTATCCGAATTTTTCTGTTGCAATACACCAAACTGAAATATCACACATTTTGGGGTGGAAATAAGTTAAAATGAAGCCAAATATTTATTTTGCGAGCAAACAGCGCGTTATTAAAAAAAAAAACGCTCTGGCAAAATTGTGAACTTTACACAGTCTCAAATTTTACAAAGTATTTGGTTAAAAAGTATTCGAGTTATTTACAATTGTTTGAAATAAATTAAAGACTATGGCCTTAAGATAAATTACGTTAGTGGTAAAATAGTCATAATAACCTCGGTTTTAATTTGTTTTAAGGAGTGTCCGGTGGATAAGAGCATAAAGAGAAGCGGCTGAAAGTTCGGAGTAGTGATTAATTTACAAAACCTCTTAGTTAAGCCAAGTATATTTGTGTGTGTGTGTGTGTGTTGGTGTGTGTGTGTGTGTGTGTGTGTGTGTGTGTGTGCAGAGACAAGCAGCTAAGTGGCGTCTAAGCGACGGTGCAGTTGACAGGACGTGTTCTCGTTGTCTCAGGCCGTCACAGCATACTTAACTAATTGCTCTTCCCTGGAAAGGAAAGCAGAGTGCGCAGAACTCGCTGCCTCTAATGAGGAGTGACGCAATGTTCCCCTCAAGCCCGCCCTCTTACACCGCAGCCCCAAATTAAACCGCTCGACCGACGTTGTTTTGTTCGAGGCACCAACTCCCCCCTACCTCACATAGCAAGACACATTCGTTTCGCAGAACAATTCCACCGACGCTGTCTCGTATTTATCACAAACCTACCCTCTAATTTTCACCGGAGGCAGTTTTCCGCGAAACTCTTGTTAATCACCTCCCTTCTGTACAGTGGAAATGCAGCTACCTTATTTCGGAAATACGGAATATGTGAAAGAGACGGTTATCTCGTCGACAAAAGCACGACTGCGGAGAGATCCCACGATTGAACATGCACTCTGTGTTGTGTTTCTGTCCGACTGAGCGACTCTGACTGAATTAGCTTTGTTAACAGCCCTTCGTATAACTTTGCTTGGAATGTGTTGCAGCGAAATCTGATTATTATTATTACTATTCTGACAGACCTGCCCAACGTGCATTTAATTTCTTTACCTACGAAAAGAACACTCTTCATTCTATACACGATTGTAGAAAGTACAGAGCTCGTTAAAAAAACCTTACCGAGAATACAAACATTTTTTGAAAAGTTACCATTTAGTTTGTACTTCAATGAGAACACCGCAAAAAACTACTTTAACGTATTTTAAGATCTATTAAAATTGCTGTTAACTTATGGTCAAATAAAATGCGTATTTTGTTATGGATGCTTCAAAAACAACACTTTACAAGAAAACATTTTTCATGCATTTATTAAAACATTTTTTAATAATTTTTATTTTATATAATTATGATACATTTCATTTTCACATTTTTCTCCGATATTTTTCCTACCTTATCGGATGTTTAAGTAACAATTTCTAAAATTATTTCACAAAAATTACAGGTATTTACTATAATACAGTTATAGGAATTATCATGAAAGCATAGATTATGTTGTCTTTCAAAGTGTTATTAATAAAATTACTTCATTTTTAAGTACAAAAAACGTAATTAAATCAAATGATTTTTGGAGTTTTAAAAATTATAAATATCCTTTTTTGATGTAGGCCTACTATTTAAATAGCACCGTTTTGACAATTCGGTAACACTCTGCCTAAAGTCAAAATTCAGCATGATTTTTAGAAACATGATTTTCAGGCTTCTTAATATGACTTATAAAAGTATTTGTAATTTGTCTCGTGTGAGGAAATGCCATCAGGATTTGAAAAAACTCAAAATTATAAGTAAAAAAATGCTGTGCACTGGAAAAAAACTTCCTAAAATATTTAGGAAGTAATTAACCTAAACACAGTATGGGACAGTCACCATACTTCCGCCTTGTAAGTATGCAATGTTTTACACTTGTTGCTATACAAGTCTGGTAACTTCAGTATACATTTGACTGTTTTATAAATAGTTCAGGAGTGCTACCATGGATGTCTGGGAAACTATTCTACCACACCTACTTTCTTAGCGCTCCTATACGCACGTCTGGTAAATTTACTAACTATTTTTTAGAGTGTGGACTTTAAACTATACTTTCCCCAAATAAAATGATTTGGCCATCGCTTAATTCCCGCAGGTAAAATTACAATGTAAAACACTGTACGCTGTTTGCGTGGTTTGCGTGATATTGCCTGGCATGCGCTGGTTAACAGCATCCTTAGCGTTGCAGAGCTAAAGAGCCATATTAAATTATCGTAGAGCTTAGTTATAGGCTGCAGAAGTAATAAAATCCCAGGAATTAAAGTATTCACGTGGACCTGGAAAGGAAATAATTCTCTAGAGAATGGCGCAGGAAGTTAAAGTAAATGAACCACTGACCATCAATTTAGTGCGTTCATATAGCACTCGCCTCTAGTAGGAAGTTAGTGCAACGCACTTTTAAGATGCAGCTTCACTCGAACTATCATAGTGTACCTGTAACCAAGAGAGTGGGCTGCGGTGGCTGAGTGTTCAGACCATTCGCCTACCACCAAGGCAATCCGGGTTCGATTCCCGGCGGGGTCGGTCCCCGGATTTTCGTATGTGGGAATCGTGCCGGACGATGCCGTTGGTCGGCGGGTTTTCTCGGCGATCGCCCGTTTCCCCCGCCCTTTCATTCCGGTGCTGATCCATACTCACCTCATATCACCCCTCACCAGCGATAAACACCTCGATGTTGAGTGCTGACCAAAATCTCTCTCTCTCACCCACTCTAACCAAGAGAAACAGACTATTATTGTATTCATTTGTTACTCGCATTCGCAGTAAATCTTAATACATGCGCCCACCAAGCTTGTAACCAACGAGTTTAATTGGACATTCAATTCCAACATTAATTATTTCTCAGTTACTATCTCTTAAAACCCACACTTTCAAGTAAAAATGTTCTACATGATCTTTCTTAAGAAATTTTGCGATAGACATAATTTTTAAAAGCCATTATTACATTACGATATTTTTCTGTGAAAAAGAAACTTTGGTACTACAGTTCAGATGTTCCCCGCGAAACACTTTTTGTTGGGTTATAATGAAAACTGATCCATATGAAAGTGACGAAATTTAAAAATAGTTTTCTCATTTATATTTTTTGGGCTGCAAGTTATGTAAACAGATTTCTTAATGCCAGTTAGGGAAGTACAGTTGTATGCCAGTTTAGCCAAATTATCAAAATTTATAACTCACTTATTTCATTTAGAGTAATATCAGTATTGTTGATATCCAACTAATTTCTTTAACATTTTATAACACAGTTCAGTGATTACGAACAGAAACAGCGGCGAATCTGGTTCGATTCCCCCTCCAACGAGGAACGTCGCAGACGTTGACCAATGGGTTTTCTCGGGGTGCTCCTATTCCACCACCCTCTCCATTTGTCGGACATCAGAAAAAATTTATACGGGGAAAGTAATTCTTATTCACTAGGTGAAGAGTTATGCCCCTCTAGCTCCTAGCTACGCTCACAAATTCACTCAACACTAGCCCTCACGTTGTTATTAGGCGATTCGGGATAAAGTGAACACTAAAAAATTTCCTGCTGAAGTTCTATTTTCCTACAATTCGTATCTTTCCGCGCGTAACGGCTAACAACGGGGAATGTCTAACCTCTATGGACGCGTCACTCGATGTTTGCGCTAGTTAAGATAAATTGTGCAGTCAGTACTAATATAGACACAGTTCGATAATTATATACAATACAGTTATGTCGATTTAGATTTCCTTTGTTTCAGTATTGTTGCATTTAAATAGGAATACACGTGGAACTATATTGCGTAATTCCGCTTCCAACCATACAAGCAATAAGGCTACTAGAGTTAATGTTTAACTATATCACGTACTGACTAGTGATATTTTCCAAAGGTTGAATGTTTAGTGTTCAATTTATCCCGAACAACCTCACGGTACATAGAGTAACGCATCACTGAAACATAGAGTAACTCAGCACTAAAACATATACTAAAGATTATACTACCCTCGAAGCCAATAAAAAAAAAATACCATAAAAATAGTTTTTGCCGTCTTTCTGAGCGGAAATTTTCCTCGAGAAACGTATTTCTGAAAAATAACATCTGTTTTCGAAAACTCGTACTTTTAATTGCGCCGCAAGATATCACTCTTAGCAAATGCATCATCCCGACTAAATGTTTACTAATAACGTTGACAATTTTAATTGTATAAGACTGTTTTTTTTTTTTTTTTTTTTTTTTTTTTTTTTTTTTGTTTTTGTTTTTCCACATATATACTTTCAAAAATGTGTTGATTTCAATTGGTGTTTTTTTCGTAGCGTTTATTTATCTACGCTTAAACGCTGACCAAAAACTCTTTTTATCTTCCAGTAGTATTTAACGACGTATCAGTAAACTCCGTAAAGTGATAAGACATTACGGATAGTTATATACTTCGCACATGTAACGGTTTGCAATAGGCGCACAGCAGCAATTATACTCACATTACGAAGTAGATGTGTTAAGCTATGATAGAAATTTACCGCGATAGCCTAACTTGCTCGCTCGAAGCCACGTCTTGAATAACCCAAAAAATTCGTTTGACACAGAACCTCGTTTGCAAGCCAGGCCCGCTAGACAGAGAAAGAAAAGCGGCAATTATCTACAAATCTACAGAAAGAATGGATACAAATTTCGCCAACTGTGCAACAGAATTTAGTGGGTCGCCAGCCACAAACATTACCGCGCTGATATAAATAAGTATTTTTTTACTTACACACTTATGGATTTTAGATATGAAGAGTACGTTTTATGAAATACGAAAATGTAAATAATAGCAAACAAAAATATGGTTCCAACCCTCGATTATATACGTAACTAGCTTTGCCATCCATGGGCGGGATTCGAGGGTGGCAAGAGGGGTACTTGCCACCCCAATATTTACGAGAGAAAAAATTTTGCACATTATTTCTCAATTTTGCTTCAATTTTTTTAGGTTATAAACCTCCCTTTTGTTGAAGCAACTTTCGCAATAACTTGGCCGAAAACTGCTTAAATAGCACCGTTTTGCACCCTGAAATACAACATTTTCCGTGGGAAGACCCCGGACCCGCTTCCTTTTTATTAGCTGGATCGGTGTCTCTTTATCGCCCCATCAATCGAAATGCTTACATCCCGCCCATAGCCTGTTTCGAGCGAACAGACGGACAACAGAAATACACTAGGGCTACCTGGATCTTCCCACTGCCTGATAAATTTCTAATGGCTACTAATAAATTGGTGTAAGGATACAAAACGATTATGTGAATAATACGTATTTAATTCAGTTATTATATGAGAAAACAGTGTGCAGTTACCTTACAAAGCAACAAAAAATTTAAAAAAATGTTCTCTATCACAATATGTATGTTAATAAATTAAGGGCGCGGCTACCGCAATTTTCATCGCCTTATTATTATAATTTATTTGTACCAGATATTTTTTCTTATTTTAGACACAAAATGTGACTAACTTTGGCTCTTATGAAATTTTTTTATCTCTCATAGTTTTCGCGTAATGGCTTATTAAAGTCATGTTTTGCATGTTTCTGTTTTAACGACCACACGAAAACCAACTGATATAACAAACTAAAAAAAAAAATCACAGTGGATAAAGACATTGCAGGCTACAATGTCATGCTCTTAGAAATAAAGAATAAAAATCATTTGCATTTTAAAAAAAATTATTGATTTTTTTTTATTTTTTTTCAGTTTAGGCATTTTTTTTAAATACAAATAATTTTTATTCATTATTTTTATGAGTATGACACTGTAGCCTGCAATGTCTTTATCCACTGTGATTTTTTTCAGTTTGATTTATCAATTGGTTTTCGTGTGGTCGTTAAAACGGAAACATGCAAAATATGACTTAAATAAGCCATTACACGAAAACTAAGAGTCATAAAAAAATTTCATAAGAGCCAAATTTAGTCAAATTTTGTGTCTAAAATAAGAAAAAAAATATCTGGTACTAATAAAAAATTTAAAAAATGTTGATGAAAATTGTGGTAGACCGCGCCCTTAAGGTATTGTTATGGTACTGTTAAATTGACATAAATGATGGGTTAATGATAATTTAGCATAGAAATTCAAATAAGTTAAGTATGTTTTATAATTTATATTGCAATAATTTAAGATCATTAGTTATTTACCTGTTTAGTGCTGAAATACTATTTCATGTCAAGTACGTTTATGGTCATCTAACTCCATGAAAACCAAAATTACACAATTATTACGTTAAACGCTGGAAGGAAGCAATGTTCACTGCATAATTTCGTCATAGTACAGTTACACGACACAGTTAATTTTCAATTATTGCAATCGGTTTACTGAGTGGCCCAAGTCCAATGTTAATGAGGTAGAAATTGTGATCGTTAATAGAGTCGAATAGAGTTTCGAAACAATGGCATTAACAAGATCAAATATTCCCTGGCTCCGTAGAGTAATTCAGTAATTTCATCGCAAGTTGGCAGTAATGTAATGCAGCGTTACTACGGCTACATTAACTTGTTCCCCCGGCAAGTCGTTTTGTGCTGTTTTGTGCTGAAAACCAAAATATCTGTGCGCAATTCCTTTGGAATTTACAGGCCTTTCAAATCAGGGGGAACAAGTTAATGACTCTCCCCCTACACAAAATATTTCACTGAAAAATTTACGCAGTATTGTACACGTTTTGTGCTGATTTGTGCGACTCGTCCCGAGTTTTGTGCACCATTATTGTCACGTACAGCACTCTTCAAAAGTACCGTCACTGCAACACCTCTCCTCGCATAACGTCGATCTAAACAGAAATTTGCACACATAATATGCTAGTTTTGTGCTGATTTGTGCGCCTTGTCCTGAAGATTGCTTGCGTGTTTTTTTTCCTAGTGCAGCACTTATTAATCATACTATTTCCCACAGCGTACTGGCTATCCAATCAAAAAGTTACACAAATATTATTTTTGTTTTGTGCCGAGTTCCACGTTTTGGGCCCAAATGTTTTCGATAACGCTCTTTTTAAATTTATTTCTTTGCAAACAGATACGTGATATGGCGTGGTCAGAAAATTATAAATTGCAGTTGCACGATAATGTTTAATAAAATTGTTGATGAATATGTGTGTTATGTTTGACGTTTCAATTTCACGGTCTTCCCTATGTGATATATGGTTTATATGAACTTATATTTATATATGGTCACTGCACCCCAGTTCCTTTTGATAGCGACGGGTTAGTGATTTACACCCTAAATAATATTTTGTGTGACTGATTTCTGTTCTGTACAATTTCCTGAATTGAAGATTACGGCGGTCTTTACGTATTGTCGACAGCGAGGTCATTATAGATGGTGTCTCTATACTTGAAACAATGGCAGGAGCTGAGAGAGGAGTTGGACACGGCCCTTTGTTGAGGTATCATCATAGCACTGCCTGAAGCGGTTTCGGGTTACTAATGAAAACCGAAATCAGAACGGCCGAAGCCGAGGATTGAACCCGTATCTTCCCGAATGCGAGTCTAACGTGTTGGTTTCTACATTGTATCGAGGTGGATATTTATTCAGATATAAATACTTGTATGTGACACGATACCAATATGTGTGTAATTGTGAGTGTTTTTGAGATTGAGAATATCAATTTTAATAGTTCTAGGGATATTAAAACACCGAGGTGAACAAAGACGTCAGTGGTAATATATACTGTGTATAGGTACACAGATTACACTAGTCTCATTTAACATAGTTTAACATGGCTCTCTCTACCCAGCTTCAGTCAGATCTATATAAAGTAGGCAGCTAACGAATCGCTGCATAGGTAGGCAGTATTTCACTCGGTATATCTGTCTGAAGTCCTAGGACCCTGTCTTCATATATTGTGATAAGCTTGTAGTGCACTACGCTGCTGTTCGTTAAATTGATTTACATTTATGAAGTTCAATCGGGGAGGGCCGGTCCTTGACATTTTACAAGTGTAAAAGAACAACGTTTTGGCGTTCTTTCCCTTCCTAAAAATAAAAAAAAAAAATGAAGGCTTCAGATACAAAAATATAACTTTTGAAATATTTTTGTCCACATGAAGGCGTTATAGGATTATCAGTTATCTTATTCTTACACTCATTACTTTTTTTTATAAATAAATAATGATACTTGTTTAAATATGTTACGAACTTGCATTAATATACTAAAGGGGCCGCGGTGGTCGAGTGGTCAGACACCTCACTTCCCACCTAGGCGATCCGGGTTTGATCCCGAATTTCACGCACGTAATAAACGTGGTGGATGTTGTTCGGCGTGTTATTCGGGTAGTTCCAATTTCATCTACTTCTCTCATTTCGCCGCTGCTCCACGCTCATATCACCCTCACCTCAAACATTCCTCGGGCCGGAAGATCGATAGAGATATAAGTCACGCAGCCTAGGATAAGTTTTGGGAGAGCAGCGAAGCGGATGTAAAATTGTATCTACTGCACAGCTACCCGCCCCCATTTCCCCTCCCAGCCAATAAGAGGGGAAATTACGGAGCCCTGAGTGTAGGATGAGCAGCTACAACCAATCAGTAGATGCGCACATGAGCATACAAGGGGAAGAAGGAGGGGGAAATTTCTCCTCTGCGCGTCACCAGGACCTTTCCTAGCTCGCGTGACCTGTATCTCGCTAGTCGACAAGCCAGTTTAACCTTTACCCCGGCCTACTCTCACACACATTGTTGCCCTGCCCGAAAGATGGGAACACGTAGTAGATTTTAATTTCATTCATATGCACATAAATCTCAACATACAATTATATTTATTTAAAACGGTGAGACGTAAACTCTGCGCTTAGAGGCGAAGCTATGTTTAATGCAAGTACTGGAGTCAACTTACCGTCTTCCCATTTCCGTGCCTCAAACTAAAATTAAAAAAATTCTGAGGTCCAAATAACTCTTAATGGACCAAGTATTACCAAACTCGGTACTCTTGGTGATCTGGCCAACGTGTGTAATATTTATTAATTAGTTTTCAAAATATTAACTCTATACATTTATGTATGATGGTTTCTGTTTTGTTAGTTGCTTCATACAATACAAGTGTTGTGCAATTTTATGACAGAGCGTAGGTAACATAAGACTGAAGACTGATAGGTAGCGAGTGAGTGGACAGTTATGTTTTGTTTTCAGTATCACGGGCGCCATTGTAGTGGTAAGTGAGAACATGTAGTAATTTTATAGTGAGTCACTATACTTCGAATTGTATATTAGTGCGATAACGTAAGTTGAAAGCTCATTTTATTTTTCGAGGAAGGAATGTAATAGATGTAGTGGTTGAACACCCGACCCACCAAACAAAACGTGGATCAGGAGGGGGATTCGGGAAGAGGGAACTCCCTCTTTACGGGAAAATTTGGGGTCTCAAGGCAAAAAATGGTGCTATTTAAGATGGCGTGGTATATAATTCAACGCTAAAATCAGTAATCTATAACTGTAATTTTCTTGAAGCCAATTTTCTAAAATTAAACAATAGCAATCCTAGGCAAAAGTTTAGCCAACGTTTTAAACAAAATTATTTCCAGTGTTATGAAAGTCTGTAGGACAATCTCTGACGCCGGAACCTCGTGCATTTAACTGCGGCGCAAGAGATCACGAATTAGTAATTTTGGATAAATATTTAGCCTATACTCATAAAGTTGGCAATTACCATTACCTAGGATTGACATCGAGTATTTTATCCATATTGGCTTCGAAAAAAGCGTAGATCATTTATATTTTTAGCGGTTATTTATCTACCACGCACTCTTAAGAATTTTCTGTTAATATAGATCTTATCTATATATCTTGTTTAGCTGGATTAAATTGTATTTGTTTAATATAAAATGATTTTAGTGAAAATTTTTTGCAAACATGCAGTTAAATCACCTGCTGGAACCGTATCCACCGCAAATCAGTATTTAAATACCAGGACATACTTAATATTACATGTTGCAGTTTTAAAAATATTCGGCACGTGTATGCAAACGTAAATTATTAATGAAACAATTTAAATCACTTTCTTTACTGTAGTACTTTCGTGACTTGTTACAACGCTGAATATCACAGTAGGCTACATAATTACACGCATTCACTAAATATTGATTACGTATGCCATAGTTTTAAATTACCTTTACGTGTTTCACTTGCTGAATTTTTTTTTAACACTTGAACTAAAAATTATTAAATCTTAAACTTAACTGTCAATTACCACAGAAAACGATGTTCTCTTACTACTTTTGGATATTTTATTTTACGGAAATATTCAAAATTAATTTTGCGATTGGCATACATTTTGAAAACAAGTGAAATAAAAAAAAATTCTCGTTTTACCATTTTTTTTCTCTATGTGAACGTGGAGGTTTCAACTTTTTGGTACGGAATGAGGTGCGCACACCGAAGTATTTTTTCGCAAGGGCACCAAACCTCAAGAGTTGATTTCGTTACATTTAAATTGTTATCCAAAAATCTCTCACTCGCTTGAAATCACAAAATCAACGAATACAGAAAACTGTCCTTTTTATTAATATATAGTATATCTAGGTCACTAAAATAACAGAATTTCAAAAATTCTCGCATTTTCATTTGAAAATTAATTTAGCCTACTATCCGCAAATCTGTGCACGAACATTTACGGATGTTAAAAATATTTTCAAATGAAAACTCAAAAGTAAAGCATAAACCGCATAGTGCTATAAAATAAACCTCCACTGATAAAATATCTATCCGGCAAAAAAAAAATCTCAGCGAATTTTGATGAGTAGTTCAGATTTTACTAACGATTGAGTATTGCAGTCGTCTGCACGACTTCGTACCTTTCCATACCTTTTAACACTAACGTATGAAATGCAGGGCTGTGAAAAATATCTACAAACATCGTTGTTATATTATGGAGATAATTATAGCTTAAGGGCGCGGTCTACCGCAATTTTCATCACCATTATTTTATTTTTTATTTGCACCAGACATTTTTTTTCTTATTTACGACACAAAATGTGACTGAATTTGACTCTTATTAAATTTTTTTATCTCTCATAGTTTTCGCGTAATGGCTAGTTAAAGTCATATTTTGCATGTTTCCGTTTTAACGACCACACTAAAACCCAACAGATATACCAATCTCAAAAAAATCACAGTGGATAAAGGCATTGCAGGCTACAATGGCATGCTCATAAAATTAAAAATATATATTTGTATTTTTAAAAAAAATTATTGAATTTTTTAAATTTTTATTTTGAGTTTCAGCATTTTTTTAAATTCAAATAATTTTTATGATTTATTTTTATGAGCATGTCATTGTAGCCTGCAATGTCTTTATCCACTGTGATTTTTTTAGTTTGTTATATCAGTTGGTTTTAGTGTAGTCGTTAAAACGGAAACATGCAAAATATGACTTTAACAAGCCATTACACGAAAACTATGACAGATAAAAAAATTTCATAAGAAGTCAAATTTAGTCACATTTTGTGTCTAAAATAAGAAAAAAATGTATGGTGCAAATAAAAAATAAAATAATGGTGATGAAAATTGCGGTAGACCGCGCCCGCGTAAGTGGATCTGCCGCGTGAGCCGTGCGGTTTCATGGTACGGAAAGTATTTTTTCTTGTATAACTATTACAAATGTTTCCAATACGTTTATCTACGAAAAGAAGACATACTTAGAACTGTGTCCCTGTGATTTTAAAAAATGACGTCCGCTAATTAAACGTGATTTCCAAACTCCTTAAAAGTGATGAAAATTAATTTTTCACGTTGCTGTAGCTCAGAAAAAATCATCAAAATCAGAAAACAAAACCTTATAATCCTGCATTGCAGCATTGGACTTCACAACGTAATTTCCACAAATAAAATAACGGGGTCATCGCTTCAAGTCCGTCGAAAAACCAACATTGCACGCTAATTTAGTAACTTCGCGCTTAGAGTGAGATGATGTGTTTGACGGACGCGTTATATTCGACATATCGCCAACCCCGTTTCCGTGTCACGAAACAAAGCTACCATACACTATTTCTTAGTTACGTATTTGTTGCGGTAGTAATAACAATTCGTTGTCTGTCAGTTTCTACAAAAATGTGCGCCGGAAATATAATGCTCCCTTGATTATTTTATAAATGTAATTAGGCTGCAAGATGTGAAATCAATGCTGCATGCTAAGCTAGACATTACATAATCAGCACAAAACTAGAAGATTACGTAGACAAATATCTCTTTAGTTCGGCGTCATGCGGGGAGAGGTGCTCCAGTGACGGTACATTTGAAGAGTGCTGTACCGGATAATAATGGCGCACAAAACTCGGGACAAGTTGCACAAATCAGCACAAATCGTGTACAATACCGTGTAATTTTTTCAAAGAAATATTTTGTGTTGGGGGAGAGTCATTAACTTGTTCCCCCCGATTAGAAAGGCCTGTAACTTCCAAAGGAATTGCGCACAAAACTTTGGTTTGCAACACAAATCAGCATAAAACGAGCACAAAATGATGAAGCAATTTGAATTAAATTTTGAGTTGTCGGGGGAACAAGTTAATGGAGTCCGTTACTGCTGTCAATCACACTTTCCGTAAACAGAAATGTCTTAACATACGCCATTAGGTATAAAATAAATAGCGAATGATAGGGCACTTTATTGAATTTAGTTAATGACTATATATTCACATGAAGCACTCAAAATAGTATAAGTATCATAAGTATCATATAAATATTTTCCCCTTGCAAAGTTTTAGCGTTATAAAAATTGACATATTTAATGCAAAAAACATCATTGTTTATTTTAAAAGTAAAACAATAGTGACAAAAATGAATTCCTAGAAATTGTTGTATACAAGTCCTTTAGGCCCACAGTTTTATTATTTTTTTTTTAAACATTTACTAGTTAAATTTTTCCCATATAAATTTTTAGTTGTTTCTATGTCAAGGACAATGTATGTTACATCACTAATACGTTTGTAATTGGTTCAGTTTCTCTTACTTACACGTAACAAAGACATCAATATTGTAAATTTGGTTGTCGGTTATACATGATATAAAGAGGAAGAAAGAGTTTCAGCGAAGAGTATTCCTTTACCTTACTGATACTTTCGAATGATCAAGGTTCATGTGATGAAAGTTTACGTCATTCACCACACACAATTGCCCACGTGACTGCTTGAGGTGAAGTGAGAGAGTTTGAGCCTTTTAACAACGCATCAAGCTCTTCAGTTGGCACCGCTGTGGGCGGTTCGGTTTTTTGATTCTGTGTCGGGATTTGGCACACGTTATGTGCTTGTGCTGTTCTTGAGTCTTCTAGAATTTTCGCGTTGTCTTGATTATTTAGTATTTTTAAATTATGGTTTTTCAGATTCCTGATTATTGTTGTTGGCTGTGGGCGTATTAAGCTATTGGACATTTAAAAAAACGCAAGGGTTGGGTGACTGACTTCTTGAAGGAACTTTTCTATATAAGTGAGATCTCAGTGGAAAAATAGTTAGTGCGCTAGACTAACACGCAACAATTCTGCTTGTATTGACATGTTATATTGTATTCTTGTATTTTGTTTGTATTCCGTTCTAATATGTACTGTTATGTTAAATGTTATTCTTGACTTTTGTGTGAGTTTATTCTGTATGGACTGATAATGCTGTTTTGTATTCTTTTTTTTTATATGATTATTTTGTGTACACTGACATGTTAAATTGTATTCACATTATCTTTGTGTATATCTATTTTTTATGTAAAGGCACGATACTGAATCTTGACTTTCATGCATCACTTTCCTTCGCGTACTGACGTTATATATTAAACACTTGCCTTTGATATATTTCTGTCTTGTATCTACAAACATGTTATAGTGTATTATTATAATTTGTGTTTGTGTATTATATACCTACGGACTGATTATATAACCTCATGACTCTTTTTGTATTCGTATCCTCCAAGGAATGAAAATAAACAAATCAATTTAATATTTGCACTGCGTGTGTACTTTCGTTTGTTTGTAAAATGGCTTTTGGTTTTATAAATCGGTAGGTACTCCCAATGCACTTCATTTTCCCAATACGTAATGTACATCACTTCTCCAATATAGAATCCTAAAATCGAAAATGACGTTCTTCATGGCACAGTTCAAACAAAATTCTGTGAGCGATGCTGCAGTTGTTGACGAGATTATATAGGAAATGCAAGTGCCTCCCTCTATTTCCTGCACACCACTCACATAGCTGCATACTCACCCTACCCACTACCTATTGCTTAAGTCATGGTGCTCACTGCAATCTGCTGTGGCACGAAAATTTAACGTAACTGCATTGGTGCACGGAAACATAAAACAAAAGTGATACAATGCACATTGTAAGAATGCTATTGTTTACGGTTTATTATACATATTTTTTAACACGTAATAAAAATTATTACTATACTTATGGTACGTACAACCAACCAGTTATAAAATATTTTTTTAAGCTTTGGTAATTATTAAAAAAAAAAATTAAAATAATTTCCATTTCAACAGATTGTTTTTTTTTTATACCTGAGAGTGTATGAGTTTTAAAATATTTTAAGAGCAATACCATGGGCGACAAAAATACTATAGTTCTCTGCAAGCCAGTCCATGCACTAAATATCATGTACTAATGTTACTATGACTTCAAATTATTGTCGATGCATTGGGAAGTCATTAATTAAGCTGTGAACTGCTTAAAATACAGGGCTAAGTATAGCTCCTCCATACAAAACTGTCTTCAATACAAGTTCTCACTAACTTTCTTTTTGTGGAGTATGAACATATTTCTCCACCCGAAGAATCAATCAGATCTCCCTCCAGCTAAACATTCTGAAGAAAAGTTCTGAGAGCTCCAATGACTTCATTACTTTCAAAGAATCAAACGCTAATGAATAAAAATGTCTCTACATCAGGCAAAATTTTAACCAACAATGAATGATTTAACGTTTTGGATCTGGGTAAAGAGTTATACACGAAGTTAAAGTTCCGTAATTACTCTAGGCTATTTTTTCACATAGAATGGGGGACACTGAATATGAATAATAATAAAATAAAAAAAGAATAGCTTAATTTATCTTTCAAAATAGGATATGCATAATGTAATGAACATTATCAGTCAGTAAAATATAAAAAATTAAACGTTGTATCTGACAACATAGTACCTATTAGACTGACCACGGCGGTTACTTGGTTAAATTACGTGTCCTCAATCAGAACTAATAGCTGCAATTGTTTTCATGAATGTTTGCTGAGGATTTTAGAATTTCACGTACAATTTTAGAACGTCTGATTCAGAACACGTGTATTATGTCATGATATTCAGCCAGGAAGAAAATGAATAGGAAAACTTTACTTGTGGTTTACTGACAAATCAATTGGTAATTGTCTAGAGCAAAAAAAAATTCGTATTGAAAATTTTAATATTAACGACATTAGTTTATAATCATTTTACACTCTCCAAAGCGAGTGAGTGAGTGAGAGATTTTGCTCAGCACTTAACATCGAGGTCTTTAGCGCTAGTGAGGGTGACATGAGGTGAGTATAGAGCGGTCCCGGAATTAAGGGGCAGAGGAAAAGGGAGATCCACGAGAAAACCCGCCGACCAGCGGCATGATTCCCAAGTGCGAAAATCCGTGGACCGACCCAGCCGGGAATCGAGCCCGAATCACTTTGACGGTAGGCGAATGGTCTGACAATTCGGCCACCGAGGCCCCTACACTCTCCAAAGGAAAATCATTTAGCATTTGATTCCATAAACCTCAAGTGATAAGTCCGTCTGCCTAATTATGGTAGTTTTACGAGATGTCCTCGACTGGCGCATGGACAACGTTCCAGCGTGTCTCGCGTATTTTTGACTACACGCAACCACTTAACTTATTCATATTATGTTTATCTCAGGGGGAAAAAAATGCTCACTTGAAACTGCGCTTCCATGATTTTAAAAATTCAGCACGCTTGTGGAAACATAATTTCCGGACCTCTCAAAAAGACTAAAAACGATTATTTTGGCGCTGTAACTCCGAAAAGACCTCCTGAATTCGTAAAGTGCAAAACGAGATGCATGTGCGTGGTACTTTGGCTCTTATCGTTCAACTATTTCCATTCTTAAATAGCGTAGATTTGAAACAGGTACACTCTCCTCTTATGGCAGTAGAACCTAGACCTTGTGCATCTTCGGTAAGGTTTAGGTATTCCTATCCAAGATGCGGCTGCCTGATTTGCTATCCGACAAACAATTTGGCTAAGAAACAATGGCGTCTTATGTTAACGAGGTCCTAGACTAAGTTCGCAGATAGTCGATGGACGTGTCGTTTAGGTTGACGGTAACTTAGTAATATAATTAAAAATAAAACATTCTTACTATTTAATAAATTTTATGTATGTATGACATAAACGTCGTTATGTAGATGTAAACTGTGGCAATTTTCCCCTGTAATGATTTTTTTTTAGTTTTCATAATTTTTTTATACTGTCATGTCAGTAGATAGAAAATGTATGTCCAGGGGCAGGGGGATGGGGGATCGGAGGTCCGGAGCCATAACGGCCATTTTGGATGACGTCACCCGTCCACCATCTTGGACAAATACGTTATGCTCTCCGCCATATTGGATCTATTCAACATATGTTACATCATTTGTTATGTCAATGTCATGTCGCCCCATCTGGTTTCGGCTGTCACTCGTTAGCTGAGGGAATTTTTGCCTCAGGAGGGAATTTTTCCCCTCAAAATTTCCTTGAGTCATCGTCTGCTGGAGAGGTCATGTTTGTTTCCATCACTGGCTACTAGGCGGCGCTAGTGTCGCAGTGGAGCAAGTGGAGCTAATTGTAGTGCATGTGGAGCTAACTGTGGAGTGTGTAGAGCTAACTGTGGAGCAAGTAGAACTAACTGTGGTGCTTGTGGTGCTAATTGTTGTGCTTGTGCTAAATGTGGTGCTGATTGTGAAGAATATGGAGCTGATTGCGGAGCCTGTGGAGCAAGGCCGCCATTTTGGATCAATCCGCCACCATCTTGAATTACATCATCGCCGACATGTTGGATCAATCAGCCGCCATCTTGTTGCTTGTGTTTGTGTTTACCAGTGATAGCTAGTGTCTATGGTCCCAGTGCCAAGTGCTGCTGCTGTTGATCGTGGTACTGCTGGCTCTACTGATGGATTTGACTGCGGAACATGAAGAGCATGAGAACGAGCATGAGGAGGAGCATGTGGAAGGGTATGAGGGGCATTAGGAGGAGCCTGATGTGCAAATTGCAGTGCCAATTACAGTGCTAATTGCAGTACTAATTGTAGTGCTAATTGCAGGGCCAAGTGCAGTGTTTGTGGTATTATGATCGATTCTCAACATTTTTCGCCTACATCATCGTTCGGTGCCTGCAGCGCATTGGGAGCTCTACATGCTCCACAATTAGCTCCACTTGCTCCACAATTTGCTCCACATGCTCCACAATTATCTCCACTTGCTCAACAATTGGCTCCACACGCTCCACAATTAGCTCTACATGCTCCACAATTAGCTCAACACGCTCCACAATTAGCTCCATACACTCCACAATTAGCACCACAGGCACCACAATTATCACCGCTGGCAGCATAATTAACTCCACACACTCCACAATTAGCTCCACAACTAGATCCACATGCTCCACAATTAGCTCCACTTGCTCCACAATTAGCTCCACTTGCCCCACAGCGACACTAGCGCCGCTTAGTAGTCAATGATGGAAACAAACATGGCCAATCCAGCAGACGATGACTCAAGGAAATTTCGAGGAAAATTTTCCTCCTGAGGGAAAAATTCCCTCTGCTAACGAGTGACAGTCGAAACAAGATGGGGTGACATGAAAATGACATAACAAATGACGTAACATATGTTGAGTTGATCCAATATGGCGGAGAGCATAACGAATTGATCCAAGCTGGCGGACGGGTGACGTCATCCAAGATGGCCGCCGTGGCTCCGGAGCTCCGATCCCTCATCCCCCTGCCCCCGGACGTACATTTTCTATCTACTCATGTCAAATTCCAAATTTACGTAAAACAATTTTGCGCTAGAAAGGAACACAAACTGACATACGGAACTGAAAAAAATCGCATTGAAAACGGTGTCATTGGCTACTCCAAAACTTGTGTAAAATCCACATTGAATTAAATTTTGTATTGAAAATAAAGAATTTAAGAAAATTATGAAAGTCAGTAATTTTTAAAACTACAAATTAATGCCCAATGCTGTTTTTATACGTGTCTCGACGTAGCCCGTGATACTCTTCTTCAGTGTGAATAACTTCAATTTGTTAACTCAGTTGGTTTTCATTTCTAGCATAAAACCGGTTCATGTAAATTTGGAATTTGACATGTCTTTATACAAAAAACTGTGAAACCTGAAAAAGTTAATAATTACAATAAAAATAGTTGCAGTGAATATCTGCATAACAGTTCATATCTTGCACAAATATAAACATTATGAAAAAAAATTTGGGTGTACCTCTCCCTTAACAACAAAGTTTTAAGAGCGGGTCAAATGTGGTGCTAGGTGACCATGAAGCAGCACCGTAATACATGAACAGAGAAAACCGGAGATTCCCGAGAAAACCCATCTACCAATGTCATCGTCCATGTAGTAAGAAGCTTTGCTGCGACAATGGGACGTTGTCATGCCATAACTAAATGTAATTTCACAACACCGTTATAGTGTAAGGGACTTGGAGATTAAGGGATATGTAAAGGTACGATGTCGAGCGGACGACATTAATACTCAGTCGTCAATAAAATCTGAACTACTCGTCAAAATAAGATGAAAATTTTTGCCGAGTAGATATTTTATCAGCGGACGTTTATTTATATAGCATATGCGGTGGTATGCTTCACTTTAGAGTAAATAAATTAAAAACAATTTTTAGTAAATTAAGGCCTTGAAACCACAAAATTAATGAAAATGGGAAACTATAATTTTTATGAAATTCAATGTGATTATATCTAGGCCTCTATAGTAACATAATTTAAAAACACTCACGTTTGGATTAAAAATAATATTACTGTCCGAAAATCTCTGCGTAAGCGGTTTACGGATGTTACAATTATTTTCAAAATCAAAATGCGAATATTTCTGAAATTCCGTTGTCATATAGGCCTAGATATTATAATTAAAAATTACAATTACAATTTTCTATTTTCGTAGATTTTGTGGTTTCAAGCCCTAATTTTTCTAAAAAACAGTTAAATTTTTTACTAGAAAGCATTTCATACTACCGCATAGTGCTATGTAAATAAACGCCCACTGATAAAATATCTACTCGGCAAAAAATCTCATCGAATTTTGATGAGTAGTTCAGATTTTATTGATGCTTGAATATTCCAGTCGTGTGCTCGACGCTGTAGCTTTCCATAACACACAGACCTCCCATCACTGCGAGTCAGGTTAGATGTTAAGATACTGTAGTCGGTGTGAAATGGAGCGAACGTTGCCGTTTGTAGGTGGGTTGTCTTGTGGTGCTCCCATTTTCCTCGTGTTTACATTCTACGATTACTCTATAGTTACCTTGTTTCACCCTCACAACTACGCGAGGCCTAATTCACAGTAACAATCAACGATACAGGATAAAAATATCGTGTGAGGGGGCCAAGGTGCCACAGTTATAATTGCAGACTTGTGATTGGACGACCGTAGGCGCCCTGGAGAAGGACATGGAATGTCGCCCTACAATAGAGGGGTGCCGGGCTTACAGATGCGAGAAGAAACCGTGAAATCCCCGAGAAGACTTGCCGACCGGCAACATCGTCATGATTCACACATGCGAATATCCGAGGACCGACATCGCCGGGAGTCGAACCCGGATCGCTTTAGTGGGAGGCGATTGCTCCAGCCACTACGCAAACAGTGAGCCCCACATCCATATTTGTTTCTTCCTCAGTGAATGCACGGTTCTGCTTCCCTATCTCCGAGATTTTTAAATGTTTGTTGCAATGGGAGTTTACGATTAGAATATTTTGGTTTGTGGACATACGCAATGATATATGAGTAGGGCCACGATTTTGTTGCGAAAAGATTTTTGCCCCAGTTTGTTTCAGTGTATCACGTGCACTTCGGCAGCTGTGCTTCATGGTTATTGGCAGCGCGTCTTTGTTCAGACACGTCTCTAATCTGACTGCACCAATCAGAAGAAGATTATTGTGACCCCGTACGTCTGTAATTTGCCAAGACAAGTGAGAGTAAAATGATCCAATCACAGATGATGTAGCAGAGCTGCAGATGTGCACATGACGCATTGGAACCAAATGTTGCAAAAATCTTTTCGCAATAAAATCGTGGCTCTATATATGATCAATGGAGTACGTCCACAAACCAATATATTATAATTGTAAACTCCCATTGCAACAAATATTTAAAAATATCATAAACGCCCGGTATGCATTTATCAGTAAACATGAGCAATGGCTAGGGGCAGGAAAATTTCGCGGTTTGAATGACCTTCAGGTTAGAATGCACTGCCCTGTGCATATTCAAGCCCCAACCATTTGTTCACTGGCTGTTACTCAGTAGAACAGCGGACAATTCACGAATAGACGGGGCTTGAATACGCATATGACAATGGGTTCTAACAAGCAGGTGATTGAAACGGGCGAAATTTTCCGGCCTCTAGCTATGGCGTACGTCCACAAACCAATATATTCTAATTCCCTATCTCTGTCTGAAATATGTCCTCTTCTTACGAAAATATTGAACATGCATTGCTAGGGACACCTGATTTTCTCGAAAATATTTCTGCACAACTAGTTTCAGTGTCTGAGTTCCACCTCTACAGTTCTGCTGCGTTGTTATTGGCAGAGTGTGTTTGTGTAAAGAAGTTTCTCATTCGACCCTACCAGGTAGAATAAGGTTACTGCGAAATACACACGTATGTGATTTGCAGTAAAACATTATGACACGTGATAGTTCAATTCAGCCAATCACTGACCACGAAGCAGAGTTTCAGGTGTGCACACGAGGCACTGAATCCAACTGGTGAAGAAATATTTCTACCAAAAATTGGGGTCCCTATGCATTGCATGTCTACGAAAATAAAAATTTTAAAACAATGTCCCTAAAACTATAAACATTTATTAAGAGTGCGTGTTAGATAAATAAACGCTGAAAACATCAGTTGATTCCTATACGCTTTTTTTCGATGCCAATATGGATAAATTACTCAATGACAACCCTACAGAATAGTATTTTCCAACTTTATGAGTAAATATTTATCCAGAATTACTAATTAGTTACGCATGATCTCTTGCGCCGCAGTTAAATGCACGAAGTTCCGGCGTCAGAGATTGTGCCTCAGAAGTTCGTAACACTGAAAACAATTTTGTTTAAAACGTTGGCTAAAACTATTGTCTAGGATTGCTAGTCTTTAATTTTCTCAAATTGGCTTCAAGAAACCTACAGTTATAAATTAATTAAGGCTTTTAGAGCTGAATTATGTACCACTTAAGCTATTAAATTTTTTCTAACTATCAAAATTGTTAAAAATTATGATTTCCAGACTAGTAAATTTTTCACATTTTTTAAATTTCCAACTGACTTGTCTGCTAACATCAGTTTACCTAGTTCTCTAGCAGAGTAACCAGGAGTAGACGGAGAAGTCGTTCTCGTGACTTATTGAACTCTTGAATACTTTATTCGGGTTACTGTTTGCATGTCTCAAGCTGAAATTTTGTTCTACGCAACTTACTCTAGTGACTTAAACCCCATATAGTCTGTCTTATGAAATATTCACAGTCTTTGTAAGTTGCGTTGGTAGACATTTTAGAGATGTTTCCTGTTGACTGCCGTACGTAAAAAGAAAAGGCTGACACATGCGTTAGAATTTGAACCATACTTCTCTGAAATAAAATTGTAACGTCACCGCTTTAATAGCCACAAGGAAATGTTTTATTGTAAGGCACTGCACGGCAATTGGACTGCTTGCGCATATAGGCGATGCTCAATTACATAAGCCGGTTGATGGCGCATTGATACAAACGTAACCAATCTTAAGGTTCCTATCTACCTGCGCTGAAAACGCTTTGCAACGTGTTGCGATTAATAATTTTTTGAGGTAACAACTCAACGCGCATTACACGTGTATGTCTACGAAAAGAACGCACACTTAAAAAAAAACGCTTCTATAAGTTTAAAAATTAGTACCGCTTATTAGAAATATGATTTCAGGCACCTTGAAATGGCTAAAAACCGCCTTGTCAGACTGCCGTATTTAGAAACATATCGGCCGGATTCGAAAAACGACCTGATAGAAGTATGCGTTACACTTTAAACTATAATTACCACAAATAAAATTATATGGTGACCGCTTAAAGTCCCATAGGAAAATAATTAATAGTGAAGGTCCGCGTGGCTGGCGCGTTGAGGCGATACTGCGGTACAAACACCGGCTGGCTACGCCCTTATCGCCTTATCGACTTTGTGCCTCACACACACTAACGCAGCCTCCCTGGATAAGAACCTTAAGGGCGTGGTTCACCTCAGTTTTCAACGTCTTTTTTTATTTTTATATTTGTACCAGATATTTTTTTTTTTTTTCTTATTTTAGACGTAAATTGTGACTAAATCTTCCTCTTAGAAAATTGTTGTACCTCTCATAGTTTTCGCGTAATGAGTAGTAAACGTCAAAATTTGCACTTTACGGTTTTATGTACGCCACTAAAACCAACTGTAATACCAAACCGAAAAAATTCACAGTGTATAACAATGTTGTAGGCTATGAAATGACACACATAAGAACAAAAAATAAAATACTTTTGTATTTAATTAAAAATGCTGAATTTTGAAATGAAAATTTAAAAATTTTTAAAATTGTTTAAAAATACAAAAATGTATTTATATTTTATTTTATTTAGTTCAAATCTTAGCATAGTCAAAGTCAGAATTTGCTTGTTACGCTGCCATGCAAATAGTGAAAACCAATCAATCTACTTATTCGAAATAATCCACAGCTATGCGATAAAGCATTAAAAAACCCACAATGCCAAATTTGGAATTTTTTGAAAAATCACAAAAGTACAGAAAAAATTTACAAAATTCAAATTTTTTTTAAAAACTATAAAACTATTTCGCGGGATGTTTCTTAGTGTTTTATTGCGTAGTCCATAGCATGTTATTTCACTGTGAATTATTTCACTAACATAAGTCAACTGGTTTTCTCTATTTGCATGGCAGCAGAACCTAGAAATGTTGACTTTGACGCACAGTTATGAGAAAACTATGAGAGCTAAAACTGTTTTGTAAGAGTAAACTTCACTCACAAGTATCGTCTGCAAAACTATGGATATTTTATAAAAAATATAAAATTATGATTTTATCGCACTTGAACACCATTAAACAATCGAATTTTAACGAACAATAGTTAACACCGGCTCTTAGGCCAACTATAAATACAATATTTCTGATCTGCGTTGCATGTATCATCAAACACAAGACGTAAACGCATGTCTGGCTCGGTGAATTTGTAGCGTATGCTTGAGTAAGTGTATTTGCTGTATTTAATTGATTATCCCACTTTGAACCCTTTACAAGCTACCATCAGTCCTGATGTATGATTTAATTCATTTTTAATGTAAAATTCTAATATTTACCTACAAATACAAGAAAAATACAGTAATATAAAATATATTCTTCACGTCATACTATTAAGAACTGAATAAAATGAAATTCATCATACGATTAAGTATTTTAACATTACCGTATGAGAGTTTTTTTATTTTGTTTGGAATTTATTGGAAAACTAAATACCATAAAATTTTTTATTAGTTTTGTGATAAGATTGTATATAGATAAATGTAGATATTCACCAATTATTGTTTGATATGTATGGACGCAGGTGTTCTTTTCAAATGCATTGCGATTTTGTACAAAAATTTTATTGAAGTGTTTAAATGTGTGCTGACTTGAAATAGTCATTATGCCTAACTTTTAGACTGAAAAATCAGTGTCTATACGTAAACCCGTAGCTGTGTAAATAAATGTTCTGGAAATTGTATTGCCTGCAAACGTCAAGTTTGACTGTTGTCCTGAAGTTATCATTTAACAAGGGAAAAAATAGTAAAATAGCAAAACGATTGTATCTGTAAGGCAATGGTTCTCAGTCTCGTTAAGATAAATGAAGTACAAGAGTACATTTTAGTGTGTGTAGTTCGTTACTTTGGCTTACAGAACGTGCAATACTATGTTACTGTTAAAAAAAATCGCATGCTATTGGAATACAACGAACGTGATCGGTACTTGGCAGAACGCTGGCTGTAAGGTCGACTCTGTTCATCACCTCTAAGCGTAAGATGTTCAACAGGCACCCGTCTTCCTCCCGAAGACAAAGAGCGGAGTTACTTAAGAGCGAGCGTGACGCGGTGCTAGTTCAAGACGTCACCAACAGATGGCAGGTGCGGTGGAGGCAGGCAGGGCGACTACTGACCTACCTCACGTTGTTGTGCCTCTGCACGTACATCTCGTGGAAGCGGGTCTGCTTGTTGGACATCTCCTGGCAAGCGTCAGCCATCTTCAACATGATGCTTCGCTTCACCTGCGACATGCCAAAAACCACACTACCATGTAACGTCCCCAAATATTTGTTTTGATAGTTAATATAACACTTTAAATCAAGTATATACGAAATTTATCGTTTAAAAGCAATCCTTTTTATTATAATAAACCCTATCTATTAAAACGAACTCAGCATGATTTTGATCTTTAAAAGTGTTGTGCAATGGGAGTAATTGACTGGATTTTTTTTGGCATACTTCACTGCGACGTACATGACTGTCAAAGAAAACTAAAGAGTATAGGAAATAAGCAGAGTATACTTTAGTCAAAAGGATACATACCCAACATAAAATTCCATAAATGGAATCGTGTCAAAAATACAAGGATAGGCAAATACAAAAATAAAGAAGAAAAAGCCAGACATTACAAAGGCAGACAGCACAGGTTTGAGGCCTGCTTTGGCAAAAGGACAAACATAAAATATATGAACCACAAAAATAGAAAAAGTACGACACAACGATGAGACGAAACAAAACACAGTCGCACTCGTGTTCTCGGACCCTGTGTGTGTCTGCCTGATAACGGAAATAGATTCCAATTCCCGAAACTTTTTTTTCTGTCAGAAAAACTACTGTGTTTTGTTACGTCTCATCGTTGTGTCGTATGTTGTTTCCTGTTCCTGTCTGGTAAACTACTGTGTTTTTTTTTCGTTTCATCGTTGTGTAGTATTTTTATTTTGTTTTTTGTGGTTCATGTATTTTATCTGTTTCTGCTTTTACCGAAGCAGGCCACACATCTATGTTTTCTACCTTAGTGGCGTCTGGTTTTTTCTTTCTTATTTTGTTTTTTGGCTGTCCTTGTTTTCTGACCTGATTCAATTTATGGAATTTAATGTTGTCTGTGTATCCTGTGGGCTAAGGCATACTCTGCTTGTTTATGAATTCTATTCCCTTTACTATTATTACAGACTTCTACATCGCAATGAAGTATGTCCAGAAAACTACAGTCATTTAGCATGATGCTGTACTTAAAATATGTAAACAGTAATTTTTTCCTAGTGATCGCTTACGAAAAAATAAGCCGAAAAAGTGTTTTTTAAATTTTTTTTCGTAAAACGAATTATAGTGTGAACAATGCTATCATGAAAATCGACTTCAAAGTAACATTCATGAAAAAAAAAATACTGTGTCTATCATTGTTTTACCACCATTCAGGTTCTTGATACTGAATATAAAGCGGTACATTACTTTATTTCATGGTAATAGACATTTCATAACATAGTAATATTACTCCCACTATGATTTAATTTACGGAAAAATTTAAAAAACAGTTTTTGAGTTTCGAGTTATATTTTTATAAGCTATTACCACACGAAATTAACACACTGTCTCTTGACTTTGTCCGTATCTATACGCATACATGTGTACATATTTATCTATACACACATATGCATATATATTGGCACTTAAATAAAAAAGGAATGGCGACGGAATAAAAACATAGAGGCAAAGGAAAAGTGATGTGGTCCCCGAGAAAACCTCTCGAGAGTGTATCAGATTCTAATGCATTTTAAATCGTTCAAATGTTTTAAATGGAGAGTGCACGTTATATTGTTACCTCTTAACAAAGTTAAATAGGAGGCTTTTGAAGTGTTGCTATTCAGAGGTGTTTTTGTTTAATTCTACAGCTGATGTACGACCATCATTACATGTATCATTTGCTTTGTGTAGTGTTATTTTTCAACTATAATTCCTTTTTGCCACCATCCAACATAAAGACAAAAAGTGTTTAGGGATTTCTGAGAATGCGTTGTATAAAAGTATCAAGTATACACAATTTAAGTTCCTGTCAAAGAGTGTGCAGTTTGAAAATAGTAATTAGTAAGTTATGTTACCAGTAATTTTTTTTTATTTTATATGTCATGATGTTCCCAAAAAATGTCGTTATTTTTTGTCTCAACGAAGAACTTCATAAAAATTAAGTATAGTTGCAGAAACCATTAAGGATTTGCAAAGTTTGCCCTAGTTTTGTGTGAGAGTAAACTATAAAGTAATTTTAAGCTCGTTCACGTCTGCCATCAGCTAACAATTGTATGGTATACTCAGAAGAACGATTCCGGCCAAGTAAAACAGATCAGTTGTAAAGTGACCAACGTAATATGACTCAGTAAGGTAGGCAAATAACATCTCATAAAGGCCAGGTTCAAATGAAATCACCGTTTTTTTCTCAGGTACTCTTGTGTATATAATAATGAGATATAGACGTTACCGGAAATCGTGCTAATTCTGCAATTCTAGAAAGGTTTTAAATTTTGTTACATCATTTGCATTGTTTTGGCTTATATAATTAACTTATAAACGCAAAATATTAGTAGTTTACTACAATCCAGAACAACACTTTCTGTACGTGATGTATAAAGTTGTGGCATTTATGTATTATGTGTATAGGCATTAGGGATAAAGTGAGCACTAAAGATTTAACGACTGAACAAAATCACTAGCCATTGGTGCATCTAATTTAACATTGACAACAGTTATATTATTGCTTGTACAGTTGGCAGTGAACTATCGCATGTAGTTCTGTGTATTTTATATCTAAATACTACATTACTGAATGAACATTAAAAGGAATCGAATTCTCCGTATTTAATATACCTTTAAATATTTATTTATGGTATTATTGACATGTCTACCATCTGTATAATTTTTTTTAATTAGTGCCAGTAGAAAATGATGCATTCGGGATTCAACTTCAACAGTCGTTAGCGAATTGCGTCTAGCACTCCACGCTGCTGACCTAGTTTAAACCTCCACCGACAGGTGGCATCAAAGTTAAGTTTTCGCCAGAGATAAGGTTTTCGCCGCTTAGCTTGGAAGCGTTGTGTTTGTCCGTTGTGCAATAAATATGGGTTTATCTGATAAAACACATTCAAAAGTATTAGAAATGACTGTTTTCTCATTGGTAATCTGTAAGATGTTATGTGTTACGATCGCCAACATGAGTATCTTGATTTAAAAACAGCAGTTTTTTTGTTTCACATACTAAGAAAATACGTTGTTGTTTCTGTTGAGTGCGTCGTCGTTCATGGCAGCATAACTGAACGGAATTTTAATTCTTAAATTGCGTGTGTCATTATGTCGTTTTTTTAGTGACGGTTTTGAGTTACAAATTCGATTTTAATATGTACATATTTACGAGATTCGTAATGCAATAGTGCGGATCGTATAAATTAGAGTCGAAGCACAGAAGCCAGTATTAAAATACGTTAACTCGTAGGTGGTTAATGAGTTAATACTATTGATAACATTTTCAGGATAGTGTAATGTAGATGTAAATATTGTACAAGACTATGAAAATTAAAGCACGTGGTAATATTTATGTTTACATGCGGCAGAAAAATATAAACTGGCAGAAAATATAAATTAATCAGAGGTTTTTTTTTTTGAGTGCTCACTTTACCCAGTATCACCCATAGGCTTACATGGTACATATAAAGTTAATACATACATCCACAATATCCCATGTGGCCATTTTGGAATGATGGGCTATGAGATTAAAAATATATTTTGCGTAGTTGTCAGAACTATTACACAATAGTTACGAAAACACTCCTACACAAAAATAAATTATTTGCTGAAAACGATTATATCTTAGTGTATAAGTACAAAATTGGTAATGATATGAGGAAACTTTCTAAATGTGGATTTTTTTATTAATGTTGTAAAATATAGCTTGTAATTTAACGCTATGAAAAAATAAACACAAGTCCCTAACTGTAGTATTATACATAGTAGAAAGTTACTCTAAAAGTTTTGGGCACGGCTTATGAAATTTCCATGGCTGGAAAGAAATTACAGTGGAATATTTGAAACATCTGAGGGACTCTTTCCTTCCTTACTCCTTCAAAGTTCAAGTCTGCTGTGACAAAGTAAACAACGACGGGGAAATGCGACAAAGTCTACTCCAAAGTTTCCAAGTCGTGCCGGCGGACTGCAGACAGGAGACGATAGAGTTCTTGGCGGCCCGAAGTTGGCAAGACGCCTCTCTCACTCGAGCTGCAGCGGAGTACAAGGAGCAGTTTATGACCTGATGTCTACTACACCTTGCAACTTCTCCTCGCGACGTGGCAGAGAGGATTCGTGTCAGGAAACGTCTAACGGCAAGGGCTACTGAAGCGAGAACAACTTCCATGCCAACACGTCTCCTCGTCTCGTCATTAAACTTAAATGTGTTTTATAACACCTCGCCATAGATGTAAAGTGCTGTTGATCTTTCACGACGTCGTGAAAACATGGGAACCAACAGCAAACATTTTTAAATCTCACCATGGTATAAGTATGTATAAATGACTTTTGTGTGTGTGACGATTTTGTGTACTGCTTCTACTACTTCATAATCACTAAGTCTTCAAAGTTACAACATAAAATACCTACGATTTTTTTTTCAAAATGAGACTGCATGAAACCACAATTGATAAACCTATTATCTGATCAGTGTGTGGTCAAATTATATCGCAGATAACTTATTCAGGCAAAGAACTATGGTCACAAGATTAAAAATGATCTCCGTGCTGTCGAATTATTTTAAGTTTAAACAACAGGAATAAAGCTGTTCATATTCCATATGGATTAATTTCAGCTCTGTCAAAAGTGGGAACATTCAAACGTGATGGAGTGTTTTGCAGTAATACAGTTTATAGGAATAAAAATACGTCCACAGGCTGTCATAGCAAGGAGGGTTGAAAGCATTTCTATAATAACTGGACGAAATGAAGCAGAAAGGAACCAATCCATAAGCAGGAGAACGTCTTAGAAACAATAATAGTACACCTTAATATCTAATCAAAATACAAGAGCCCAGAACCAGCCGTTCTTCAAAGATTAGATACACACAGTAAAAATTGAGCTTGAATATCTCAATGCCAGTGAACTGAGGGTTGCCTCTCTTCTGCTTAGCTCTGTTCAATTAAGTGTAAAGAAAATGTTTCTCATATATATATATGTATAAAACTGTGCTTTGTAGCTCAAAAGGACGTCTTCTTTAAATGAAAGGTGCTATTTTTCTCTGAGATCATCGTCTGTTATCATACATTTACAGCGGCGACCATAACACAGACAATGGCAGGGATTGATGAAGGGTATGAGGCCCCTTGAGAGCTGGAGCAAGAGTGGATGATGCGTATGCGTGTTATAACGAGAGGGTTATACTAGTTGGGGATGACGACTGTTGTATTTAGTGGAAAAGTTCGAGAATGAGACGTTTTAAGTTTCTGATATAATTAAAAAAAATTGAGAGGCAAATATTGCTTGATAAGAATGTATTGAAATAGATCGCAGGCTTTCGCGGCCATTGTTGGCATTTTCTTGGCTTGTGGGTGTGAGCCGCATCTGGAGATTGTCTTGCGACGTTTCAGCAGTCGTTGCAGCTCCCATCATCAGGTAGTCGGAGTCGGAGACCAACTGGCAGATGCAAGAGTTGTAGGTCCTTATATACCCTGGTGTATGGGTGGCTGCTTCCTGGTTAGCTGGGCCTGTCGGCCAATCACAGGTCTGCTTGTACCTGATTGGCCGAGGTGGTTAGCCAATCCTGGTTCTCTCCTGGTGGACCTTCTGATTGGCTGGGTACTTCGACCAATCGTGTGCTGACTCGCACCTGGTTGGCTGAGTTGGCTGGCCAATCCTGGTGAGTCTGTCGTGACTGGTCTCCAGTAGCTTGACTTCGCATCATCCACAAATAAATGTGACCATATTTTGCTTAGCCGATATCCATCTTCCCTGTTGATGTTGTTAGGGTGTATTATTATCTCTATTGCCTCTCTCACGGTTCTCTGACGATAATTACTGATGTTGGTTATTGTGGAGAACTTGTCAAAATCGATGCTGTGTTTCGTTTCCATGGAGTGTTCTGCTATTGCTGACTGCTGGTTTTCGTATTTGTATGCTCTGATGTGTTCTTTAATTCTTGTTGTGAGGGACACAAAAATAAGTTCCACAACATCTACAAGGAAACTTCTCGGCCCACCTTTGACAGCAACAGAGTAGTCATTAACCTTTCTGACAAACAGCTTGATGCTGCCAGTACAGCTGTTCTTGCCAAGGTCATGAACTGTGCCATCGCACCAGTAACAATTCCAACTGAAAATTTTGTTTGTGGTGTAGAATCCGCTGTTCTTCATCTACCTGCAACAGCAGCCGATGAGATCCGAGCAAAGACAGCCAGAATTTTTGAAAGGCCAAACCTCCTCCACCCAACATCAACACAGAGGAAAAGCAAGCACTGAAGATCCTGAAGGCAGACAAAGGCAATGCGACAGTCATAATGAACACCTATGACTATGAAGCCAAGATCTCAGAACTTCTGTCTGATGCTGCTTACTCGCAAGTCGGTCGTACCCCTTCTAAATAAAGTAGAAGCATAAACCAAGAAGCTCATAGCCGAGTCATCCATCGATAATGAGACCCAGAAACGCATAATAGTCAGGGCTCTTAGGACACCTACTATTTATGGCCTTCCAAAATCCACAAGCTGAATGTTCTTCTTCGACCAATAGTCAGCATGATTGGCTCACCGACCCACCTCCTCGCAAAACACCTCAATAACCTCTTACAACCAGCCATACCAACACCTGCCTCTCTTATTCAAAACTCTTCTCACTTTGTGGAAGTCTTGAAGAAAATCTCGTTATAACCTGAAGACATATTGGTGAGTTTTGATGTTGTCTCCTTATTCACCAGAGTACCAGTTAATGAAGCTCTACACACCTTACTTAAACAACTGGGAGAAGAACTCGTGAAGCTTGTCGAGCACTGTGTCACCTCAACTTTCTTCACATACCAGGGAAAGGTGTACATCCAAAAAGAAGGCACTGCAATGGGCTCGCCTCTTTCGCTGTTACTGGCCAATGTCTTCATGGCCAAATTCGAAGAGAGGGCAATAAACTCCAGCCCTTACCAACTTACTCACTGGTTTAGATACGTGGATGACACATTTGTAATCTGGAGCCATGGAGAGGAGAGACTACAGCAATTCTTAGACCACCTCAACAACATCCACTCCAGCATACAGTTCACCATGGAAACAGAAAACGATGGCCAGCTACCTTTCTTAGATGTCCTGGTGTACAAGAAGCAGAATTACACCTTGGGCCACAAAGTCTTCAGGAAACCAACCCACACTGACAGATATCTCCAAGCAGACTCTCACCATCATCCCTCGCAGAAAATAACTGTCATATCTACACTAACCCACAGAGCTAAAACTATATGTGAAGAACAGCACCTGGAAGCAGAATTGAAACACCTCACTGCAGCTCTTGAAGCAAACGGTTACTTACGCCGTGAAATACAGCAGAGCATCAGAAGCTAACCAAGGAAATCCAAGAAAGAAAAGCTGAAAAACATAGCAGTCCTGCCTTACGTGAAAGGCACAACCGAACGACTAGCTCGGCTTTTGAAGAAGCACGATATACAGGGTGTATATTAATTCATGATACAACGCTTGAGGGTAGGTAGTACGAGCCAAAACAAGCACTTTTTAACTATAAACCCGTAGGCGGAAATGTACCGTCTTCGTAGGGGAGCGCAATGAAAACTCAGCGTAGGCAACCCCGCTGTGCATTACACTGATCTGTCGAAGGTATTTGAAGCCCCCATCCTCTACCCC
>PNEQ01046968.1:24223-38097 GCA_003012365.1 Medauroidea extradentata | reverse complement strand
GCACCATTGAGGTTCACACATGATCTCTAGATCAACATTGTACTAAACCAGGTTCAACTGTCTTTTATGTTGCACCATCGTGGTTCGCGCCTTGAACTTCCGTCAAAATGAACTTTACTATGAACCGCCGAGTCCGGTGGTTCAGGCAGCTGATCTTTGATCGTCAAGACAAGATGGCGACGATGTAAATAAACACTTCAAAAATTGTAAATTTGTTTATGTTAAGATTAAGATTATTCGAAACATACATGTACGAGGAGAGACGTTTGATAGCAGTAGAAAAATATTCCACAGCTAATACGGCGGGATAAAAACTGTACTAACTGCCAATACAGCCGAATTCCCGTCTTGACCTGTGCGCCGATCTACGACCTTTGGTTCTGGTTGGGTATATGTGTTGCACATGGGAATGGTTTGCGATATATAAGAGTTTTAAAAAGGTAATAAACATTGTGTTGTAAGACTGTGTGGTTGATTTGCCCCTAGGAATTTGTGTAGGCTGCAAGAAAACGTATTATTAAAATTAAATTTTGTTTTTAACCAATAGTGTAGAGTGCATTCCAGCTGATAATTATTTGTATTTCATTCTGTTTCAATATGAATTCTGATTCTGAGAATGAAGATAATGCAGTAGATGTACTACTTGACATGAACTATGGAGATATACCTAGGCAGCGCATTTTCCTCCACAGATCTGAACTATTTCACGAGCTGAATGACGAAATGTTTTTAATGAGATTTCGTTTGTCGAAAGCAACAGTGATACAAGTTTTAGATCTCATTGAGGACCATTTAACATTTCCTCCACCATCGCCTGAAATATAAACGTAAACAGTAAACACACTAAATAAATACACATCGAGTTCGAGTGTCTATGATACAATACAACCAACTTTATACTTCCTAAACTCTCACCTAAAATGAAATTAATCTGCTCTGAACTATGACGTCATTTATTTCTAGCTAGTAGAAATCGACTAGTAATGACGTAGGCGCTGTTGCCACAATGTTCAAATGTATGATCTCCAGATCATGTGACGGCGTTTAAAAAAATACGACATTTCAATGGTGCAACGTTTTTACAATTTATCCTTGGATCATTTTTGAACAAAGGTCAGATGATCTCTGGGTCAAGGACAGAATGGTGCAACCGGCCCTTAGCTGTTCAAAAATGATGGCATATGGTCCCACTTCTTACTTGAAGTTCAGTAATAAGTATTAAATTAGCTCCTGCAGCTAGTTCCTATTCTTACGACCTGCTGTCCTCATCAAATTTACTTTGTGTTGGTGGCAGAAGTTTTTATCCTAAAGTTGCGTTTGGGTCCGAAAAATTACGATTAATATGGATAAGGTCAATTATACTCGAGGTTGGAAAGAAAACGTGTTTTCTCAAGGGAGAGTGTGACACAGGTGTAAAAATCTGCCGCTATATTGCTACAGGTGTAATGAAATACGAGACCGTGGTTAACTTAAATTTAACTTGGTTTGGCAAAGAGAGGAGTCGTTTGATTCAGTTTTAAAGTTAAAAATAAACCAATTTTGGTTTTTAAATTATCAACTTCGTGTAACTTAAAATTCACGAATGTTCTGTGATTGGACAGTTTACGACCCTTACCGAATTGGCAGACATTTTCCATGTGACATACTTTTAACACTGGTCTTCCCAACCTAGAATAAACCCTAATATGTGCTTTGAGGTGCACACGAACCCTCTCTATGTATAGTGTACTCTGAGGAGCAGATGGTACGTAACAAGGGGCTATGGTCACGTGGCAGGATGATAGCAGCTGCCCTATGCAGATGTCGAGGTACGTGACTGTAGCATACACGTGTGCAGACCAGATGCTCGCCATCTCCTACAACACCAAGCTACACAGCCTCCTGTGATCAAGGCCACATCGACAGAAAGCAGCGATATTGGAGCATATTTAACACATCCTGTTCGTAAAAAAAAAGACAATTCACGTACTAACAGGAGGACTGTGAAATTTTTCTGACACGTAAATTAATCTCTGGATTGGGTTGCCTGGCGTCGGGCAAGACGAGGTTCATTAAGTATATTTCTGCGTCCGGCGGGATTTTTCATGACTAAAAAAGTCCAGCTTTTTAACAGAACGTGATATTACTTATAAATATTTAATCCTCGTTATACTCTGTTTCATATAAGTTTGCCACAATTTAACAACTACTTATTGGGCAATAATTTTTTATATTTTGTGGTTTATGACACAAATTAGTTCTAAAATGAGCCGGAAATGACAATTTCACCGTTTATACTGCAAAGTTTGTCTTGCATTATGCCACAAATAACAAAATATTAAGAATTATTGCCCATAAGTAGCTGTCAAATTTAATCTAACTTATATGAAATGAAGTTTATGTGTATTATCGTCTTTATGGTTCGTGCAATAAATTGAAACACAATTATTAACGTTACGTTGTGAGCTCAGTTAATTGAACTTTAGAAGGTCGTTCGCTATGTTATTATGCTATTCTCAACAACACTGATATCTTACAAAATACCATAATACCCTTATATATATAGTAAAAATTACTTTTTTTAATTTTTGCGTGTCGCAATTTTTATCAAAACTAATTTCTCCACAACAATAACAGCCAAATTTCTACGTATTGTTACTAAACTTATTACCATTATAACAAGCCCTCGGTGCTTGTGTTTATGTTTGCGATAATCTTATCACAATACCTGTGTGTATGTTTACTTATGTTCATTATTCCCTAGACTTACAACGCGTGCAAAGTTTTGAGGGCTCAACACTTTTGAAAACCTTATTACGAATAGTAATCCACAAATGTTTTATTGTAGCGTTAGAATACCATTTGTAACATATAAGGTCAGATAGTTATAAAGCTCTTACACTAGATCTTGTTGATGTAGCAAGTGTCACAAAGTAATCCCGGACAGTACTTCAAAATTTGCAGAAACAAGCAGCTAAAAACTAAATATCAACAAATGAACAAAAAAATAATAATTTATGTAACTTACCTGAATAATAATGAAGTAAAACTAACCAAAATTATATCAGAAAAAATATTACAATCTGAACAATAATATGCACCACAAAGCACAAAAAGACGAGGAAGAGTACTTTTACAGCGAGTTGTACTACGCACAATGCACATGACTATGCGTGATGGGTTGGTTAAAACTTAAATTCTTACCCCAGTTCATTAAGGACATTCAAGGATTAGAAATATGTATTCTTAACACGTTTAGAACTTCTTAGTTCTCGTCAGGTAGTGTAGACTGCAGACTATAGCAGTGGATCCTTCGACATGTTGACACTTTTCATTAAACGAGGGGATGGACAAATTTGGTACAACAGTATACATACTGAACTAATACCGTCCCATGACTCACTGTCAATAATATAATATTTATGCTTGTCCCCTCACACATACACACACAAACACACACGCACAATATGAAAAACAAATATACAGGTGTCCAGAAACGACCTTATAATAAGCACATCACTCGAGTCTAAACTGGAGACGAAAATGTTAATGACAACATGTTGTACGATGACATTTTTTCATGCACAATGTGGCAACACGGCACGGGGTAAGATCCCCTCTTGCACTACACAGAACCCTTGTTCTGACCTGTATATTATGAGTGCAGGTTAGAATTACGAGCAGTCCAAGCATCATTCTGTGTTTACTTGACGTAACATACCTAACATATACCTGGACGTGGAGCGCAAGAGGGTGCAGTGTTGCCACCTTGTGCACGTAAAATATCATCGTACAACATTTTGCCACTTTAGCTCATGAATCGCGTAGTGTGCTTACTGCACGGCCATTCCTGGGAATCCTACGTATTTTAGACGTACCATGACAACAAATATAAAGTAGTTTGCTTCATAGTGCAGAAATTATACAGGTTAAAATTGCCCGCAAGCAAAACGCTGGACTTGTATCCGGGAGTATCCGTGTTTTATTCTCTGACCTGCCATACCCGATTTCAGTTTCCCACGGTTGTTTGAAGTCACTTCGAACGAATGCTTCCTATATATAGACCATGGCCGAATCCGTCTTCGTTTCTCGACTTTTCAATCTTTGATGCCCTCGCTGTCAACGATACATGTTATTATTTGGAGGCAATAAGAGCAAGACTGGTAAGTATTTCAAGAAAAACATCGCCTTATGTACAAGTTGGCGGACAATGTTTTAATTGCAGATTTTTTTTTTCAACGGAGCTTTAAGTCGTGACTCTATAAATGAATTTATGAAAAAAAAAAAATAAATAAATAAATAAATAAAGTATATACATACAAACGCGTATATGTTTATGTTATACGAATCAGCTTGTTATTTTTACACATAGTTCAGTTTGAAGAAGAACTTTTCAGCCATTCTGAGAGGCCCGTTTACCGCGGTTCTAATAAGTTTGACAAATTTTAAAACTCGCAGCGACAGAGTTTGAAGTGTGTCTCGTATATATATACATATTTAACTACGGTGGTTCCGTGGGGAAAACCGGAACAAACAAAATTAGCTGCAACATTTTAAGTACATCAGGTAGGGAGGCCCCTTAATAAACAGAACTACCTACATCTTGAGAGTTTAAACATCTTTCGACCCAAGCTGGCACGCTAGCCAACTACGCCACTAGAGCCGACCAATAAAAGTGGAGTTGAATAAAAATAAAGTATTTTGGGAATGTTGAGTTTGATTATTTGTAGGGGAGGAGTGTGAAGTGTGTGTAATTTTATTGTTTACAGTTTTTTTTACTGTTCGTGCCAAGATATACAGTATATAGTGTCAACAAACAATCCCTGCATGTTGGGCGGATTCTACGGAAGTCGATAAACGTGTACGAGCATTAACTACAGTGTCGATTGGAACACAATGTAATGTACTTTAAGAATAGTCATTTATAGGGACAGAAATTTTTGGTGAAAAGATTTTTGCCGCACTTTGTTTCATTGCCTTACGTGCACACCTGCAGCTCAAATGCATGGCTATTGACAAGAGTCTTTTGTGCAGGATTGCTATTAATTTGACTGTTCCAATCAGTACACGGATAACTGCAACACATCACGTCTGTGATTTGCGGGTTTAACATCAAGACGCTGGGTGTTCACAGCATCCAATCACTGACAACATAGCAGAGCTGCAGTGTGCACGTAAGGCACTGAAATAAAGTGCTGAAAAAATATTTTCTCGAAATTTCCTATATCTGGTAATTGAAAATGGCAAGGCTGTTACTTTAATAATTTTACTAACTTGGAGGGTGGGTTCCTTACGCCGAAACAAGAAAAATTATCCCTATAAACATACAGGTATGAAAATCCTTAGTTCTTGCGTTATTAATTAATTTCGTTTATCTTTTATTTATTAATTAAAGATTGTTCCATGAGCCAAGACATTTTTGTGACAGTACATTATCATTGTATATAGCAGGTTTAACACATTTACATGTCGTCAACCAAATCAATTTACGTATCTTAAGACCTTGTTCCCGAAATTATTTCAGACTGGTCCAATAACTCAAATATTTTTTAACCAAAAGTTTTGAAAAAATTTGAGTCAATGTGCAATCACACGATGCACAATACTGTGGATGCGTTTTTTAAAATAATGTACCATTCGCCAGCAAAAAATAATTTCCTTCATTTTTGCTTATTTTCTCGACGAAAAACGTGGTACTTTGGGTAATGAAATCTAAAAAACCGTTCAGTAAAATTCTACAAAAAATTCAGCTACAAATTATAACATATAAGTGTCAAAACTGTGCAGCGAAATTTTGATATGAGTGTTAGGTAGCAATAAAAAAAAAATTTTCGAAATCACTGAAAAACTCCGTAACAAGGCCTTAAGTTAATGTCACAAGTGAAAAACGTTAAAACATGAAATAAAATAGTGAAATAATAAAAACAAACATATTGTTACATACATTTCAGTGCATTAGCATCAGTGCGACTGACATAAGCCCAGAACGTCACAGTAAATGTTATAAAGGACTTACTTCCACACACACATGCACACGCCCATCAGACACAACATGTGCAGCCTCGCGTCTATCACCATTCCCGTAACTGTTCATAAAAATCATATCAGCCAGCTTATGAAATGGATATTATGTCATGGCTAAGGACTCGCTCTTTAGTTTAGCAGTGGTTTCGAAATTTTTTTTTAACGCAAATTATTACTTATATCAAAAATTCATTCTGGCAGTTTTAATACTTATCTATCAACATTTGTGTCGGAATTTTTCTGTTGCAATATACTAAACAGATTTTTAGATTTTCGACTCCTGAAAGAGCACATATTTTGTTGTCAAAATAAGCCAAAATGAAGCAAAATAATTTTTTGCTAGCAAACGGTATATTATTAATAAAAAAAAAAAAAACTCTGGCAAAATTGTGTATCGTATGATTGTACACAATCTCTAATTTTTTCAAAGCATTTTGTTAAAAAAATTTTCACGTTATTCGCAATTGTTTGAAAAAATTAAAGATCGTGGCCATAATACCGCAACACAACACAAGTAAAATGTGCGGAAAATATTAAGCACAAATGTACATAAACTAGCAGTGCGCACGCGGCTTTGCTCAGAGAAGATAATATTTACTTTAATTGAAAAACGTATTTGTACACCAGATAGGCAGTTCAGTCATCAAGTGTTAGATAAACAAATCTGCTAGTTGAGTTAACTCCGCAACAGGATAAGTATAGCTGTCCACGTGAAAAGCAGTCTTTAAGTTTGTCGCTGCCACTGACAGCGACTTCGCCTGGGCCTTATTTATACTCACACAAAGTTTACGTTGTGGGATAGGTACAGACTGTTAAATATAGGAGAGTAATCGAATGAAATACGTAGTTTACGTGGTATTAAGTGTGATTTCCCCCCCAGCACAACCATTGGTGATGCTGCCCTCAATAACATATATGTTTTTCAAAACCTTCAATTGAAGTTAAGAGTGCAGCGTTGTACATAATTCAACGCTAAAAACATTCATCTATAACCATAGAAATATATATGTATATGTATATGTATATATGTGTATATATATGTATATGTATATATATATATATATATATATATATATATATATATATATATATATATATATATATATATATATATATATATATATATATATATATATATATATATATATATATATATATATATATATATACATACATACATTTCTGTATATAAAAATGAACACTGACTGACAGACATATCAAACTGCAGCCAACAACTGAACCTAGAATCGTGAAATTTTTTGTGTGGGTTCCCCTAAGGTCGTAGGCGAGCACTAAGAAGGGATTTTTCGAAATTCGACCTCTAAGGGGGTGAAAAGGGGTGAAATGTGTTTCCGAAGAAACGTCGATAGAGCTCGAACCTGACGGCCTATGTTCGTGAGTTTTACTTTAATAGGACACCCATTCAGATGCATATTGGCTAATTTAAGGATTTTTCGAAATTAAACATTTAAGGGGGTGAAAATACCTTAAATGTGTTTCCGATTAACTATCGATATCTATCGAATCCTTCGGTATAAAGAGTTGGTTATCACTTCAAAATGTTGCTTACGTAAATACCTAAACAGTAGTATTAGGGTTTTTTGAAATTCGACCCCCAAGCAGTGTAAAGGGGCAAAATGAGTTTTTTATGAATCGTCTCTTTCTTTGAAACACAATTGGCTATCGTCGTGATTTTTACTTTAATTGGTCACTTATACAAATGTCTATGACAGGACTCAAAGATGTTTCGAACTTATTTAATTAAAGGAGTAAAAATACGTGAAATGTGTTTTCGATTAACCCTCCATATCTGTCGAACCAATCGAGATCTCGAAGTGCTCTTTGCTTTAAATTGATGCTTTTGTAAATTTCCCTAGTACCATTAAAATATATTTTCCGAATTCAACCCTAAACCGGTTAAAAAAGGGGTAAAATATGTTTTTGACTCACAATCTGTATACATATATATATATATATATATATATACATATATATATATATATTTATTTATTTATTTATTTATTTATTATCATCGTACCGGGCCCCTGGCAGGTACAGTTGTAAGCCCCGATCTCGACAGCGTTCACCTCCCAGTGCTCTCTGACCATCCTTTACCGCCCGTGTGTATAGTTGTGACCCCGCACCCCGACTTTACCACGAAGGCACTTGGCCTACAAAGTAGTGGCTGTGTTTGTTTTGCTTTTGTGTGTGTTTGCCACCTGTGTTAGTGTAACTGAAAATGTAAAGAGTAACTTAAGGGTTTGTTTATTTTATTTAGGGTTATGTTGCCGTGTTGACGCCTCGGGTTAACTAGGTTAATATTATGAAAACTTTTCCGAGAACAGAGAAAAAATTACGGAAACCGGTGCGAGGATCAAGGTTTGTTAATTAGGGGCAGTGGTTAATGCTATGTCTACTATAATATAATGAGGTGTTAATTTGTTATGAGTGTTAATAACGGTACCTTGCTCGCTGGGTGCGCTGGTCCCGGTTGCCGCCTTTTGTCTAGGGAGTTGAGCTTGAACAAAGGAAGAGGTAGGATGCCAGGAGGAAGAGAAAAAGTTGCGTTATTAGTTTAGCTGGTGTGGAGTAGTTTGTGTGTCCGATTTTGTTTGTGTTTCGCTTCGCCCTGTTACACCGGGTCGCCGGAGTAACTTTAAAGATTGACATGTACTGTATTTCACCACTTGTTTTGCCTGCCAAGCCTCAGCTTCACTCGGCGGCATAACTCTAGAGTGCGTGACCACAGGGTTACGGGAACTAGTGTGTACGCGATCGGTGTGTTCAATGTAAGTTGTTTTACTTTATAAGAAAATGTGATTATTAAGAATAAAACTAAGTTGGTGAACATTCAAGGCAGACGATCCGAAAAGCAGGAACGAGCAGCGAGAAATAACCTGTACAGGAGTTTCACTCTGCAGCACGGCCGTAGAAGAACAGTTCTGGATACTCGCCTGGAAACTTGACCCCTTTGTTGTTTGGCTGCAGTTCACCAAGTTACCGATAATGCTATACATTTTGGGCGCTGTAATCCGAGCGGTCGAGTTCAAACTCCGCCCACTTCCCTCTTACTAAGATACACAATTTATCAAAACGTATTTTTTTATCATTTTATTAAATACTTCCTTCACTCACAATTTTAAACCATAGCTCAGAAATCTTAATTTACTTTATAATGTTAACAATGGAAAAAAAAGTGGGCGGAGTTAGAGTCCGACCGCCCGGATTTCAGCGCCAAAAAGTACAATATTCTCGATAACTTGACGAACTACAGCCAAACAACAAGGGGTCAGGCAAATATATTGGTAGTTAGGCGAGTGTCCAGACCTGTTCTTTTACGACCGTGGTCTACAGTAACCTATCGAGACGTGGTGTTGTACAACCTCTATAAGCCCAGGGCACAAATTATTTCGACGTTACATGAAGCAGTTGCTTGTTACTCAAGTCTAAATTCCGGGAGGTTCTGGGCTCGAATTCCGTTAAAAGCTGCGTGCGAACGTTCAATTCTGACACAAAAACTACAAGGCAGATCGAATTAGTGCAATTTACATGTAGTCGTTTAAAAGGAGTAAAATTGCAGCTCGCTTTCCACTTAGGTTCGTCTACAACGTCAGCTGACATATCGTCGGTGTACTGCCAAAAATGATAAAGTCATAAATGTTATTTGGTTTTAAAATACTATTAAATTGTAGATATTAACAAAAATGTGTTAAGTTACTATACTGTGACACAACAGTACGAAACAATGAATATTGTTCGTGAACAACATATACATATTCCTAGCATTTTTATCATTTTATCTCATTTTGACTTGGTCAATTTTGGCAGTAAGCCGACGATATATCATCTCATTAATCTCAAGTTTGGGGCACCGAATACGTTTCCGCGAAACCTTTACCCACTGAAACTTTGTAGGCTAAATGCAATGAAGTTCAAGTGAATATTTTGAAAATATATAATTGAGGACACCGTCACCAATGGTTGTGCACAGTGTATATCATTTGGTAGCAGACTAAACTTCACTTTCCTATACATAACAGAGCATAATATCCTATTCAGTTGGTCATGAACTTTTATGTGTTGTCATTTACGTGTGTTACGTCTTTACAGAGATTGGCCTCTCTACCGTGTAAGTATTCTCCGCGGCAAGTCACGACAATATCGGCCAGCGGGAGACGTCGAACAAGCTTATAGTCTCTTGAAGTCTAGTCAGCTGTCAGAAAATAACGCGAATTTTGCATGTCTGTAGCTATAGCTACTTATCCTGTTGATGTAGGTTTCTTGAAGCCAATGTGCGAAAATTAAACAATAGCAATCCTAGACAATAGTATTAGCCAACGATATAAACAAAATTGTTTCCAGTGTTACGAACTTCTGAGGCACAATCTCTGTCGCCGGAACCTCGTGCAAGAGATCACGCGTACCGAATTAGTAATTCTGGATAAATATTTACACATAAAGTTGGCAAATACCATTATCTAGGATCGTTGTTTTGTATTTTAGCCATATTGGCTTCGAAGAAAGTGTATAAATCAATTAATGTTTTCAGCGTTTATTTATCTACCACGCACTCTTTTAAGCGGCATTAGGGAGATTTGGCGGGACAATGTTTCGCTTAAGTATAAACGTATTTGGTGTTACAACCTTGAGGTTAGTGATATGGTATATGTGGGCTGATGCTGTCGAGGAACATCAGTAGATACTTAGATAGTGGTTTGCATAATCAATTTCCACCACTTTTGAACTTCACTCAAATTTCACTAATTTCATCTTCCTTGCAGTTTTTGTGCGTAAGACCTGCACATTTGCACAGACTTTAAAGGAATTTGAGACCAAAACCTCTAGAAGCTACAAACAACTGCGCCACATAACGTCGAAATTATTCGTGAATAGTAATTTAAAAAATAAAATATTAATTTCCTGGGCTTATAGAGGAATGAAACTTCTGTATAATTTTTTTCTCGCTGGCCGTACTTGCTTTTCGGATGGTCTGCCTTGCAAGTTCACAAACTATGTTTTCTTCTTACGTTATCTCATAAAATAAAAAACTTGCATTACTTTTTTAGGTACTTACGTTAGCATCATTCCGACGCGAACACCGCCTCAATATGTCGACCAGATAAATAAGTATCATCGCCTGATAGAAAACAAATATTATTGCCTTTTCACCACTTTAAGTGTCGAATTTCGAATAATCTTGATTTCACACCTTAAATATATGTTCAAGTATCTAAGTGAAGAGAAAATCACGTAGATAGCTCATCCATTCAAAGCATAATCGATCATTTATTAAAAATCACATATAACCCCTGTACAGTACTAAGAGTTCGAATTTTGAAAAATCTTGAAACGTTTCTGCGGCCACTTATCTAATTATCATCCAGAAGCAAATATAAACAGAATATCTAAGTCGGTTCCATGTGTGTGTGTGTGTGTGTGTGTGTGTATATATATATGTATATGTATATGTATATGTATGTATATATATATATATATATATATATATATATATATATATATATATATATATATATATATATATATATATATATATATATATGAATGTATGTGTGTATATATATGTGTGTGTATGTATGTGTATATATATGTGTGTGTGTGTGCGCGCGTGCGTGTGTAGATACTTATATGAGTATTTATTTGTCTATGCTTATAGGTTAACTTTCAAGAATTCTCTTGCAATGATTCTGCATTACAAATTAATTAAAGATTCCATTATTATTTATGTCAAGCTGTTTACTGTTTACCAAGAATATAGCCTATACTTTGTCGAAGATACAATTTTGATAATACAATTTTAATAAATGTTATGGTTCTAAAACTTAAAATGCAATAAAATTGTCTATCACTTACCCTTAAGTACACAAATTAGGTAAGTATGGCATTGTTCCATTCGGTACTTTGAGTTAGCTAAACATGGCATTGTTCAGTGTACTTAAATGCCAAACTATTTACAATTCAGTATTTAATTTTGAGAAGGGGCCACGGTGGTCGAGTGGTCAGACCTCTCACCTCCTACCCAGACGATCCAGGCACGATATCGTCGGGTTCGATCCAATAATTTTCCCGGATTCTTCGCATGCGGGAAACGTGGCGGACGTTGTGTTGGTAGGCGAGTTTTCTCGTACTAGTGGGTCATAGTTAAAATCTGCATGTTACGCTGCCGTGTAAATAGTGAAAACCAGTTGACTTACTCAAATGAAATTGTTTGTAGTGAAATAATATACAACGGTCTACGTAACCTCACATTTATAAACCCTCGACGTAATATTTTGAATCTTAAAAAATCGTAAATGTACAGGAAAAAAGTTGCAAGTTCAGCAAAGTAGTTACCTGTGGGTATTTCTAATATTTGGATACACGTAGCACATGGCATCTTATTTTACGTTGTTTTCTTTTTGTATTTACTGAACTGGTTTTAACTTTGGTGTGCCGTCACGAGAAAACTACGCTAGCTAAAATTGTTTTGTAAGATGAAACTGTACCCACAAATATAGTGTACAAAACTAATACTGTTTCGTAAAAGTATATAATTTTTTATATTAAACGCTTTAAGGGCACCGCCTATCATGCATTTCTAAGCCCTTCAGCATTGCTATAAACGGCCATTTCAGACTGCCGTACTTCAAAATCTACTAACTGAATGTACGTGAAACTCAGGCATAGGTTGTTCAGGATAAAGTGACCACTAAAGATTTTAACCTTTGAAAATATCACTAGATGTAATCGCATGTAATGTAACATTAACAATAGTTACCTTATTATTTGCATGGTTGTCAGCGAATTGCCGTAAGTATTCTCCGTTCACTTTTAGTTGAATTTTAGGATAAACAAAGCAAATTACACAAACATGTTCATTGGCTGCCGACCGCCGTGCACTGTGATCTTGCATAAGAAATAGATCTTTGTTATCTGTCGTGTACATATAAATTTACCACTCCCTCACTTAATGAGAGACGTCCGTTGATGAGAGTTTTACCTAAAAGAAGGTTTTATTCAACATAAAATTCTACACCTTCCACAGCATGAATAAACAAAACATACGACAGCTTGAGTCCAAAGAGAATACATTATTATTACATTCACCCCACCTAGGTCTTATAATCTTCAAGGTATTCAGGTCTTCGACGAACTCGTTCACTACGACGCAGAGCAGGAATATAAGGTTGAGGATTAACAGTCTGAGAATTCGGAAAGGCAGTTTCTGTTTCATTTCTACTATCACTGTTATCGTCATAGGATTGAGGTACCCAGGTACGTCAGGTGAAATATTTTCATCCAACTGTTTTACCTCTCCATTTTGAGCTGGAACTGTATGATCAGGAAAGTTTCGCTGGGTAATATTGTTGGGCTCTTCAAATCCGTCATTTCCGATAGGTGCCAAATGTCTTGTCGAGACAGTAGTTTCACGACCATTTGGAAGTCTGATGTGGGCATATTCAGAATTGCCTTCCAATAAGATGACTTCATCTACAAGGGGTTCATACTTAGAGTGTCTGACATGGCGCTTCATTAACATGGGGTCCTGGTGTCAGCAGCCAAGTTGGAGTAGATGTGCCATTGTTAGACCGCCTTACATGCTTGAACATCCTCTTGTGTGGAGTCTCATTTGTACTAGTGCAAAGAAGAGAGCGTATAGCATGCAAAGCATCCCCTAATACTAACTCCCAATGACGAGGGTCTAGGTTTTTAGTCTTCAATGCTAGTTCAATCGTTTTCCAAACGGTGCCAACGTATCTTTCTGCTTGCCCATTACCTTGTGGATTGTATGGAGTGGATCGACTTGTAGCAACACCGACAGAGTTAAGATAATCTTTAAGCTCTTGAGACATGAATGATGTACCTCTGTCAGA
>PNEQ01046968.1:8535-24123 GCA_003012365.1 Medauroidea extradentata | reverse complement strand
GAAAATTCGTCTACAACAATAAGTATCTGTTCTTAGAAACAGAATTTAGAGGTCCTTTAAAATCAATATTTAAGCGCTCAAATGGCTGAGTTGCTTTGATAAGATGTGCTTGACGTTTGAAAAATCGAGGCTTGATTTCCTTACATACTTTACATGAAGAAACCACTCTTCTAAATTCATCTAAAGTGTACGGAAAATTTTTACTTCGTACCCAGTGATACATCCTCGTTTCTCCAGGATGACATAGGATTTGATGGAGATTGTTAAGTTTCCTCAAAGAAGTGTCAGACATAGCAGAACACTGGCGGGAGAGAGCATCAGCAGCCTCATTATCTCTGCCTGTTCTGTAGATTATTTCATAAGTATAGCAAGACAACTCTAATCTCCACCTTAAAATTTTTTCGTTCTTTACTTTACCAGATATTGTAGTATCAAACATAAAGGACACAGATTTCTGATCTGTTATCAACCGGAAATTTCGACCCCGTAGATAGTGTCTCCATTTGCGGATAGCTTCTACAATCGCATAGGCTTCCTTTTCCACAGCAGAATGATGCTGTTCAGATTTAGAGTGTGTCCGAGAGAAGAAGGCAACAGGTCGACCACTCTGAGAGTGTGTTGCAGCTATAGCTCGTTCAGAGGCATCTGTTTCTACTGTGAATACTTCTTCGGGGTCAATAGCAGAAACTACTGCATTAGAGATGTCATCCTTCAATTGATTGAAAACCTCTTCCGCTTCAGGTTCAAGAGGAAATTTGGTCTGTGTTAGAGCTTGAATTTTCTTTGAAAAGTTTGGAATAAGATATGAATAGTGAGAAAACATACCAAGAGCTCTTCTCAAGGAACTTACATTAGTTGGCAGAGGTAGTTCTTGGAGTGGCCATAGGCGTTCTGGGTCTGTGCGTATAGAACCATTGCTCACAATATACCAGAGAAAGTTGATGGAATGTGTTGAGAAACAAGATTTTTCTTTATTTATAGTTAGTCCGTATTTTGAAACTGTGTCCATAAATCTCTTCAGATTAGAGTCATGCTCTTCTTGATTCTTACCACTAACTGTAATATCATCCAAGTACGCTGCTACTCCAGTTAGATTTTCATCAGAGATAATCTTATCAATAGCTCTTTGAAAAGTAGCCACACCATCAGTTACTCCGAAAGGTATTCGTTTGAATTGATACAGTTTACCACTAGCCTCAAATGAACTATACAATTTATCTTCTTCTTGTATAGGTATTTGATGGTAAGCACTCCTCAAGTCAATTAAACTGAAAACTTTATTTTTAGCTACTTCATTCACCACATCATCAATCCTTGGCAATGGATACGCATCAAGATATGTGAAACGGTTTATAGTTTGAGAGTAGTCCACAACCATCAGTTTTTTGTGATTTTCGCTTTCAACAACTAAAGCTTGTGCTCTCCATGGCGAAAAACTTTCTTCTATTATATCTTCTCTTAGCAACTTTTCTACTTCAATTTCTATAAATTTCTTGTCCGATTCAGTGTGCCGTCGAGTTTTAATGGCTATTGGTTTGACATTTGGCATGATATTGCGAAAAAGAGATACAGGTTCAATAAAAGCAGCAGCTAATGCACATATTATATTGAGAGTGTCTTGAGAACCACCAAACTGAATGTTGACAGAATTGTGTAGCTTTAAGATATCATGTCCGATAACATCAGCACATAGTTCAGGTAAAATACTGAAGACAGCAGGGTTATGCACATGTCCTTATACAGATAAGGTAACTGAACATTCACCTAGAGAAAAAGATTTTAAACTGCTGGAAGCCATAGATATCTCCATTCTTTAACGACTGTTGACAGGAAGTTGAAGTTGTTTAACAAGTTTCTCGCTAATAAAGCTAGAGGTGCTGCCGGTATCAATAAGAGCAGAGACAGCAGTTTCATTAATAATAACTGGCACTACAGCCTTCGAAAGACCACAAGATACACTAGCAATACAAGAGTAAGATAGATTTTGAATACAAGAAATTGTGTTAGCAGCTTTTGGTAGTCGTTTGTGACAGACTTTCTCGTAGTGACCTTTCTTGCCACACCCTCTGCAAATAGCATTCTTCGCAAGGCAGATACTTCTGATATGCTTACTGAAGCCACAAAAATAACATCTCGCTTTAGTAGCTGATAAAGCCTCCTTTTGTTCTGAATTTAGGGACATTTTTTGATGACAGTTCTCGTTAGCCAGCGATTTATTTGTTTCAGAAAGAGAATTGACAGATTCAGGAGAATCGTAACAGGCAGACTGATGCTGAGCAAATTCTAAAGATCGAGCCAAACCAAAGGCATCTTCCAGAGATGAATTTGTGTTTTCGAGGAGACTGTCAGATGTGTGAATCTCGTAAACCAGCAATGAAAGCATCACGTACAGAGTCGTTTTTATTTAACTCAGCAGTGACAGCTTTAAAATTGCATTCTTTACTGAGTTGCTTTAGAGCTTCCAGATAAACTGTAATAGATTCACTATACTGTTGCTTTCTAGTTGCAAGTTTATGACGAGCAAAAACCTCGTTAACGGGTTTAAAATAAAGATTATTCAGTACAGTTACAGCATTTTCCATACTATCACAATCGCTAATGTAATTGAATACTGAAGCAGAAACATGTTTGAGCAAAATATGGAAATTTTCTTGTTCGCTAGCTTTAGTACTTACAATAAAGTTTTTGAAGGTACAATACCAGTGTTTCCATTCATGAGAAGCAGTAGATGATTCAGGATTAATATCCAATTTTTCTGGCCGTAGTAAGCGATCCATTATCTTCAAGTGAACAGAATTATGTTATTATTTTATGTTGAATAAATTGATGAGAGTTTTACCTAAAAGAAGGTTTTATTCAACATAAAATCCTACACCTTCCATAGCATGAATAAACAAAACATACGACAGCTAGAGTCCAAAGAGAATATATTATTATTACATCCGTACAGTTGGTTCACGAGTTATTTAACGACTGACGCACTGTTAAACATACGAGTTTCTTGGTACACTTGCCAGTATTTAGAGACGTACAATACTCTGAAAATACCAAAAGTTTAGTTCAATAATAATTACCACAGTAAAAATAAGTCAGAAATATCACAATCAGATATGTTTTATTTTTTCAAAGTATTTTTGGACGTTAACACGTCTTCTGTTGTGGTTACTGCGAATGTTTTTTTCTTTTTTCGTTCGTCCACAAACGGTGCTGAAATAAAATAAACTGAACCCAACATTTTTGTTTTTTTATATATTTAGTCAACTTTTTTTATTAAACTAACTATATACTGTAGTTAGGCCCCTACCTACTGACTGGACAACTTATCTTACACACGCAAACATCAATTGACATGTCCAAAGAGGTTAGACATTTCCAGTCGCGTGGAAAAATACTAACTGGCAGGAAACAGAATATTTTAGCAGGGCTTTTTTGAGTGCTCACTTTATCCCGAACGATCTATAGAAACGTGCTGTTGTTAACCATAAAAATGTCTTACACTAAGGGCTTCGCTATAGAGGAGAGTTATAAGGGAGAATGAATAAGTGAATAAAAACGGTTCTACAAGTTTATATAAAGTTAAATATAAAGCATGCACGATTATGAGTTTAAAGTATAACGGTATTAACTGAGTTAACTAAGTTGAACTAGAATGTATTATCTACAGACATAATCGGAGCTGACGTAACCACCTTGTTCATGATGCCGAGGCTGTGAGGTTGAAGTCGACTAGTGGCGAGCGGCACGTCCAGGGACTCGAACCTGCGACCCTCTCGCTGGAAAGGCGAGTGGTAGAAGGCCCATATTGTCTTCTAGGTGACCATAATGAAACAGCCCCCGTTTGACTTGCAACAATGTCCTACATCGACGTCCAGTTTGCCTTCTTTGCACTGTGGTTAGGAAAGGGGAGGGTGTTGTAACGTAACGCCAGCCTACTAGCATGTTTACGATTTGGCCACGGCGGCATATAGAACAGTGCACTGAACTTTGCTACAGGCTTTCCATCAACAAAACTACATGGCCATCGGTTAAGAGGGCGTGGTACATAATTCATAGCTAAAAGCTTAATCTATAACTGTAGATTTCTTGAAGCCAATTTGCCAAAATCAAACAATAGAAATCCTAGACAATAATTTTAACTAACGTTTTAAACAAAATTGTTTCCGGTGTTACGAACTTCTGAGGTACAATCTCTGACACCGGAATCTCGTGCATTTAGCTGCTGCGCAAGAGAACACGCGTAACGAATTAGTAATTCTGGATAAATATTTACTCATAAAAGTTGACAAATACCATTATCTAGGATTGTCAGAAATCGTTACCATCAGGCTAATTTATGTTAGTTTAAATTAGTTGGAAAAAAAAAAAACTGTTGCTGAATTGAAGGAATTTTTTTTTTGTTAAAATGTGGCGCTGCAACTGCGCACTTGCGGCGCTCTGTTTAAGTCATCTTCTTTAGTTTCTATTGTTTTTCGGGATAGTTACTTTTTTAAGCTGAAACGAGAACAGATATCAAAAAATCTGTCTGGCAATTTTGTTTAAAATGGTTTTTGTCGTGATATGTAGCTAGTTTTTTCAAAGCAAGAAATTGTACGATTTTGTCTAAAAAATAAATTATCCAGAATTTTGTTAGTTACATAATTTGCTAAATCCATAGTATTTACTGCCTTGGAAAAATCAGCTAACATATAGAAGACGATTTTAAACAAAACTGCCATACAGATATTTCATATCTGCGCTCGTTTAAGCGTACAAAATTAACATTGCTAAAAATTATAAACTGGCGTGCATGGCCTTAAGGCGGCCGCCTGGTTGGTGCTCGAACTGCGTGCAGCATGTTCGGAGTTACGTTTTTCCTCAGAGACCAGTAAACGTGCGTCCATAATGCTTATCTACGAAAATAAGACATACGTCACATTACTTGTGAATGTGACTTCTAAGACATCACGAACATTGGAAGTTTTATTTTCAAGTCCTCGAACTTGGCTTGGCGATTGTTTCTCAAGATACATGTATAACGGATTTGTTAGAAACTGAGGTCTACTAGTATATTGGATTTTGCTACAGTGACGTGTGTAATGAAATAATAGGGTCACTGCTTAAAGTCCCACAGTAAAAACGTTACGGCGGGAACACTGCGCGTGTTTACGACTGTGGCGGTAGAGGCAGTATCACAATACACGTGTCTGCCGTAGTCCCTCGTAGTGCCTCATCGATTTTCCCCCCGCACACAAACACAACCTTCACCAGGCGGCAGGGTATAGTTCTGTCCGTAGATAGCCGACTGAAGAGGCGAAAATAGCCGAAGTGGCTTCATCTAGAGATGTGCCAAACAGTTACTTCCGTGTAACATCTTACAACGTTCCTGTTCCAAATAAATAGCATGTTCCAGAAACATGTTATTTTTGGAATGTGTTACTGAAAACTGAGATTACTACTTGGAACAAGGTTTCACACACTTAAGTTAAAAATATTTGTTATGAAATTTCGTTCGTGTGCTTAAAACGTAACAACGGAATCAAATTTACTTCGTTTTTTAAACTCAAGTTAATTATAAATGCAACTGAAACTGTAACAGTTTTTTTAAGTTAGTAGTTGAGCTGTAGCACAAAGATTTATTACAAAGGTTATAAATTGCTTATTTCCTTTTGGAATCCGAAACTGTGTAATAAGCTCACAGGTGGCTTGTTTTTTGCCTTTTGCTCATTTTACAAATGTTACTCACACAAACAGATATTGTAATACAAACACTGTTTTATATTAAAACGACTGAGCACGGAGCTAATCTCCCTCCCCACCACTCTCTCCAGGCTCACCAGCCAAGCAACAGAGGGTGGATGGACAGCCTTCTCGGTGCATGTGTCCTTGGCCGGCCGCCTACCTCTACCCCCCGGTACCCCCTCACGCTCCAGCGCACCACCAAACATGTGTCTTAAATATGGTAATGCAGGCGCGCGAACGTAAACCTCTCGGGTGCCGGGACAGGGGGAGAGTTTCATTTACAAACTCCCACGTTGCGCCGTACCGGGTAGCAACAAGTGGTTTTTTTTTATTTTTTTTAATAATAATTTCTGTTGGAAATAATTTTTAAAATTGGTATAGTATTGAGATGAAATCAATTTTAACATTGATTTTCCAAGAAAACTCTACGGCTACACTATTGATAGGGAAAGAAAAAAAAATATGAGCATGTCCACTCCCATAATGTTGCTGTTGTCGCACAAGAAGCGTGCTATGGAAGCAAGCCTCTGGCTCACACCATTATCTAAGCTAGGTGCCCCTTACAATAGCTGGATATCTTGTGGGAACTCCTCCAATGAAAGCACTGTACCACAGTAACTTAAAATAACTCCTGGTTGATAGCAGCAGTTGGCACCAAATGTCCAGAGCCGAAGCATCTTAGAGCAAAACACACGTTATAACTCCCAGCTCCCACGTCTAATATACTGTAGTTCTACTGAAGAAATGATGAGGTTACACACACTGTAAATGGCAAGATACAGATCCACCCCTGGTCTTGAAGACCCTGTGTCAACATGACGTTCAATAATACCAAACTGCTGTTGATACATGAACATTGGTAATTCAACTGTAACGGCATTGCTGCATGGATAGTCTTTGCTTTTATGCATTCCTCACTAAGTAGTTGACATGGTGGACTTTGAGATTGTGATGGTTGTCATGTGCACCATAAAAACAATTTTAATTAAAAAAAAAAACTATCCACTACTCATATAAATAAAAAACAGTCACATTTTTATTGAAAATGAAAATTCAAGCAATGTGGATAATCTTGAGAAGTTTTAGCAGCAAAACAAAGAGTTGTTCAACCAGTAGAGCTGTCTCTGAACACAAGGCGGGAGGTAAATGCAAAATACGGAAAAAACCTCAGGAAATAGGAGAGCTGTGGGAAAATCCATTTAGCATCCACTGCAATACCACATAAAGATCCCCTTCCCGGCAGGTAAGACAGGTAGAAATCTTCAGGAATCCCTTTGGGGGGAAAAAAAAAAAAAATAAAAAAAATAAATAAAATAAAAAATTACAGTACTCCATAGGAAAAGCTACAATAGTATAAATAAAACACAGCTGTTAATATCTCATAACAATATTTTAGTGATAATTTATGAAGAGTATCAATAATACAGGTACTTTCAATTATATTCAGATGGGTAAACAATTAGTTCATCAATCAATATACTTAACTAGCATGTACTTTTTATATGACAACTTCTTTATGCATTCATTTTTTGTTGCATTAAAATCAACATCCAACCAGATGGCTAAGCACTTTAAGCAAATCTGCCGACAATTATTGCTTGAAAAGATCAGGCTTTTAACAGTGCTGCCAACACAAAACTACTCATTAACAATAAGAGAGCATTTCTAATACTGCAACAACAGAGGATCTGGTTTGTGACCATGGTCTAAAACCAGAATACAGCAAAACCCTTTTAAAAAAGATCACAGTTTTAAGCTTTTCTGCTTGTCAAGGCTTAATAATTTCCACGTGATCCTTAAACACACAAGTAATTTAACTCATTTAAAATATATCCTGTGTAATGTTACATGCATACAGTTTCAAGTCTATTCAGAAACACATTAAAAGGGTTTTATTGTACTCCTGCAAAGAGATGTAGTACAGGTTGCAATGTTAATAGATAGAAGGCCTTTCACTCTGGGAAAAAAAAAAATCAAATTACGTGGCAATTTACATTACAACCTATAATCCTGAAACAAAATTACATTCACTCCTTCCCTCCCCCAATAAGATACTGTACCCTAAATAATTTAATCAGCAAACTAATCACAAAAAAGTTCTCAAGCACATTTCTAATAAATTCCATACCAAGTAATTTTTAAAACTCACATTTAACAGTTACTGAAACACAATGAAGCCAATTCATCTTTCACATGGATTTAAAATTTTAAAATACAGAAATACTACAATTTGTAGCTGCAGAAAATTGAAATTACAACAATACAGACAAAATAAAACAGCTAATACTCTTTCAAAAATAATGACTTACCTAGATTATTTACTCATTGTTGATATTAATTTCGAAGAACCATAACTCATTCAAAACAAATGAAAATTTTCATCAGCAAAATACATGTAAAAATCTCATGCAAATGTCTCTTGTTAACTTGACCCTACAACAGAGAGGACTTTCATACACTGCTGCCGAACTGTTCAACAAACTTTCAAAGCACTTGGAGGACATGTGCTTTTCAAACATAACAATATATAAAAAACTTGTAAAGGAATTCCTACTATCCCCCATTCGTTCTATTCAATTGAAGAATATTTATGCAATCAAAGAATTTTGGCCACTTTTTCCTTTCTTTCCATTCCTTTTCATGTGGTGGTGGCGATGAAGAATACGGATGCGGGTCAATAAATGACAAGTCCTAGTCAAACCAGAACAAAACATTCTTGATGAACTACAGGCGATTTATTTTATAATGTATTCAAATAAACTGTATTTTTTTTTACCATGACTTGTCCAGTATCTTTGTACAAAAATTTACAATAAAGATCTAATGGATGAAACAAACTGTACTATACTTTCAACATTGCAACCTGATACCATGTATTAACAACTGTTAACAATTTCTAACATACTATTTCCCTACAAAACTTTGGTACACTGGAAAATACAAACACACTTAAAACAATTTATACAAATTACTATTCTTTAAAATTATGAACACGTATATTTTAACATGGCGAAACCCATGTGATATACAACGTTACTTAAGGGCACATAATATAAATTTAACATCCAACACACAGTTATTAAAATTAATAGGAAATATAGTTTGCTGCAACATTCAAACAAAGGTGAAAAAATTAGTTCCTGAATACACATATATGATTACTGTATACTCTTCACATCTTTGGTAAACTTTTTAAAATACATCACATGGACTAAATCAGAATCACAAACTAGCAACTGGAGCAGTTTGTTCTGGAAACCTAAATACATAACTGTGTCATATGATGCAAGTGCAACTTCATAGTAATAAACAAGAAAAAAAAAATTACCTGTAACAAACCTGAAGAAAACTATTTTAGATGACACAATCTAGTATTACTGAAAATAAATACAGAGATTTCCTTGCCAAGTACTTATTCTTGCAAGATTACAATGCAGCCCAAGCCACAGACACATTCACATACGGTAAGTACACGAAGGCTATAAAATGCTTCTTGCTCAGAAAGGCATTAAATTTACAGCATAATTTCGGCATTCACATCAGTTATTTCAAATATAAGTACAGGCAGAGACAAAGCAACAAAACTAATTGCCAACATGCACACATCCATGCGCAGCAAAGGGTTTCTGGGCAATGTACTTCAATATGTTCAGATTACAAATGGTTAATTAACAGTACCACTTTACAAATATAGTAGAAACCTGTTAAAGCATTTCTGAAGGGACCCAAAAAAGGTTAACTTTATATATGGGAAAACATTATTACAGGGTAATATCCTATTATTAAACAGTTTTAGGAACCAAATGAAAGTAGCCTTACAATCAGAAAAATGTTATAAGTGGGAACATTATTAGAAGGTTCTTCTGTAGCAATGGATAAATGATCTGCCACAATCATGTGGGTTACAGTTCTAGAATACTGTGAACACACACGCATCAAGGAAATAGACAGCAAACGTTACAGTATGATTCAACATACTATGGCGAATAACTCTGAACCACCAACACATTCACAAATCAAGTTAAACAAAATTAATTTTCAAAGCTTCCATTACAAACAAAGAGAGATTGTTGATTACCTATTTCATATTACATATATTGTAAACCAGTTTAGGCAACTATTTTTTTCTCACCCTGGTAATAACAGAAAATTTTATGATAAAAAAAACTTTGGTCACAAGGTAAGAGTTTGGACTCGTGTACACATGACTCGTATATTACGATCATCCAACTCAACCGATCGATAACACATGATCAAAAATTAATGGAAGTTTTACAATACCTAAATACATATGCTATTTAGTAAAAAAACGTAAATGTAACAAATAAAATGAAAATCTACACATAATTTCCATCATTAGGGCAAGATAAGGTTTGATAATTTTATAAGTAGAACCCCGATTTTTTTGTCCCGAAAATCTTGTCGCTAAATGAATATTTTGTAAAATTTGAGTTTGTTTAGTAAGAAACCCAAAGTCATGGTTCTCAAAAATCTTCTAAATAAATGTTTAGTTGAATCCAAGTTCGTTAAATCTAGGTTCTACTAGCCTGATCCTGATGTCATAATAACATGAACAGCATCTCTGCCACCACAGAAAGTACATATGTGTATGCATTATTATGTTAGCTGAAGTTTACAAAGCTCAAGATACAGAGGATTTCCGCCAAATGACATCCACAGAATATCCGACCATTAGTTTAAGTTAAATCACATGCACTCTTAAATACTGTCACACTGCCAACAAATCACTTCCCTATACTGAAGCAGTTGCAAATGAAAAACCCTGCAAACAGTGCACTTTTCTTAAACGTCAACCGTTAATAACTTTTCAATACGAAAGAAACGAGAACATCAACTATTTACATATATGCTGAACCACAAGATGCAGAATAATCAGAAAAATACCTACGCCCAACTCACCGTCCCTTACACAAAATAAACTATACTAAGAAGCATTAAAGGAGAGAGAGATTTCACTTCCAGATTGGAATTCTTTGTATACTGCAGCTGTACGAATAAGCTACTAATGCTTCTCGTTGCCACTGAATGAGCGTGAAATCTGAAATGACTTGTGTTCTATATAGGAATTAATTACAAATTAATTTACCGGTACTTTTAAATTATTATTAATGTTTCAAAAGACTCACATTATCAATTTTCATGTTACTGAATTTTTGTGTGTTTAAATATTGTGTATGTGTACATATTTGCATTCACAGACACACACACAATTAGTAGTTCATTAATAAACTGTCTTATTGTCTCGCAAATAAATCGACTTCATGCAAGGAAAACATAACTCAATGTCCGGATTTCACATAAAAATGTTCTCTTGCAACAATGGGAAATTATCAGGAATTTTTGGCAGGATGTGTATTCAATTTTCAAGATGGCTGTCAATCAAAATACTGTACATAAATGATTAAATTTAAATACGTAATACTGTAGTAATTTTTGCCACACAGTTGTAATCAAAATCAGCAGGAAAGTATTAACTAATAACACTACATTTTGGGTACTTAAAGGAGTTGAAATTAGTTTCTGGAAGATAATTTTTAGGAATCATGAAGCTTGTGATATCAGGACCTGACTATAGTTGCTCAAGTACAGCTCCATAGTGTAAAATATTTATTAAGTTAACAGAAAACTGAGAACCGAGTATAGGAAAAATTGGAACTGTACCATCTCTACACGTAACTATTAAGAAGGTACTGTATGATGCATGTTGGACAACTTAAGAAGGTAAAAGATACCTATGCATCATGTTCACAAACTGCAAGTAAAACAAAAGGGTTTGTTAAATTAAAATTATGCTACAGTCACCGTGCAAAAATAGGCAAGATGTTCTCACATGGCAAATCTAAACACACAAATGTACTGTGAGGAGGTTGCGGACCTGGTCCCTATTTAACATTTTTTATCTGTGCTGCTTTTAGTCAGGTGATGAATCCTTTATGGCGCTTTGAATATGTTCAAAACAACTATTGTTATTTTTCTTGTGTTCATTAAGTAAAATGTTGTTCAGAATATTGATTCAAACATTCTATGTAGGTAAACTTTTATAATATATTGCATTATTAAGCCATTTCCAACCTTATGGGACTTGTACTACAATTCAAGGAACTCAATTTAATGTGATTGTACAGTGTGAGATGTTAAAAGATACTCCTTTAAATTCTGAACAGATTATCTTCTTTAACTATTTCTGTACCGAGGCTATTTCAGTCTCTTCAGGGTGTTTAGGATGTTTGAGTTTTAGCCTAAATCTGGTAACAAATGTAGGTTCATATATTTTTATTGCAACTGCACATGTACCTATTGATCGAGCATTTTCCTGTAACTTATTGTAATAACATTTTGTTGTATAGTGAACTTTCCAGTGCCTACTATAATTTTGAGGGTAAACACCTAGTGGTGGATTTGTCCAAGGTTTCCCACCATTTTATTTTAGTGTATTTTGGGCGATTTTTATGTGGTAAAGTTTTATAGTGAACTTGAAGTTGGCTGATTTTGCTGTTTTCTTTTAAAGTATCAGGTAATGTGCTGTAACTCTATAAAGTTTCCCATATCAAGTTTGGTATCAAAATGCTCAGCATTGAATTTCCTAAATTCTAGCTAAGTGAGTTTTTGTTGTGTACCTTGTCAATTAAGTACTAGTAGGCTTTATATAAATTGGTATAACTTTAAGGGAAGTGGTGGTCTTTAGCAGTCAGACACAGCGGCGCCAATGATGGGCGCAGCTTTCTTGGAATCCATGCCCTATAAGGCCATGTTGTTGGTGATTGGCTACAAGCCAGTGATGGAATGTTTAGGGTGTTTGTGACGTCTGTAAAGCTAGTGCAAGGGCGAGCAGGACTATTTTCTGCATACGCAGTAACTTCCTATCAGTTATTAAGTAAAAGAAAACCTTAATTAACATGTCAAGTGTATTAATAAATCTAATTTAAGCTCAGGACAAAGTAGTCTAGTAATGAATTGCAACAAAGGTATTTAACTGTACAATAACCACTTTGACAAAGAGTTGTGAGTCGGCGCATGAATATGTAAGGGTGGCTGAATCAAGGCAAGCAGCAGACCTGGATGGGGGTAGTCGAGTCAGAATCGCGAGGCGAGACCGACGTGTGTTAGGCCGAGGGAATTTTATTTGGTATCGCGAGGCGAGAGAGACATGTGCGAGGCCCGGGGCAGAGAGAGTTGCTGGTGTGGGGTCGAGGCAAGCGTGGCCGCCCTCGCCCGAGTTTAAGGCAGTTTGCTATTTTGTTCTAGTTGAAACTAAGGACCGTCATATTTATTATTTTGTGTAATTAAACACATCACGTCTGCCGTTGCAGTCTTTTCGGCGCGAAACTCCAACCAGGCCTAAAGTGAACCTTGCATCAGACATTTTGATCCTGAGGGATACAGCAATAACGTAAATTTTTGTAACCAGTTGATTTCGGACAAACTAAATTACACTTCAAGTGATTTAATCGGGAATTTGGCCTTTTAATTGTATTTTCCTTCTTGAGACTCTCGACTGAAGCTATCCGGCAAACTTTTATGTAAAGACGCATTACAGTACCTACAATTTTATTCCATTATGGATAACTTTGAAGAAAAAATATATATATATATATCTACCGTATTTTATAGTGAGCCCTCGTGTATAGTACGCACTATGATTTATGCAACAAATTACAAGGGAACAAATAATTACACACAATATGTGACACCTTGATAATAAGAATGCATCAAATTATTCTACCTTTAAATGTACTGTATGCCATTTTAAAATGCAAAATAACACAGTAACATGGATTTCCAAATAATGAACAAAACATTTCCTTTAAAATTTGTGTTTGGTATAAACTATTCTACATATCAGTAAACACAAAGTAAAGAAACAGTACAATATGGTCTTAAGAACTTATCAAGTTTTCAGCCAAATACATAGTTCACGTGGGAACACTATCAATATAAACAAATGAATCATTAAAATAAATTAATTCTCAATGGATCAATTTTAAAACTGACTCTTTCAAACAAAAATACTTCTGTTATTTTTTAAAGGTTATTTCACAGACATCATAACACAAAATCTAGAAATAAAAAAAATAAAAAAACTGTTGGCACTCTCATAACCCCATACGTTCGTGCCCTCTGAGAGATAATAAGGTGATTGAGATTGGGGAATAAATATAAACTCAAAACAACTTTCAAATCAGATGGTTTCATAAAAAGCACAGTAAGAAATGTAAAACCAAAGTTGCACAAGTCACAAATTCAAAACTGTGTGTATCAGATTTCCTGTGAATATGCTGTGTATACATCAGAGAGACTGGCAGACCCCTTTCTAGATGTATAAAATAACACAAAACTAATGTAAAGGGTAAAGTTAAAAAATTCCAGACTAGCAGAACATGCCTGAGACAATAATAACAGAATACTCTGGGTAAATGCTACTTTAATGACACAGGAAACACAAAATTAAAAAGAAAATCAAAACTCAGCCTTTATAGTCAGTAACATAAATGTAGTTAGCCAGCAAAGTATTCAATTAAAAAATATTTTGTTACTAATAATTAAAAAAGTAAATTTACAACAAAAACTAAACTACAGCCAACAACTAAAAATAATAGCAAACAACAATAGACTCTTAATAGCGTAACCAATCAGAGGATTGCTCCATGACCAGAAGAAAGGGTGTACAGTGCAGTAGAACTCTTAGTGTTATTCCCTTTATGTAATGTTTTCCTGCTTATAATGTTACTGTACTTTCATTTGGTCTCTGGAACTGTTCTATAATACCAATTTACCCACTTACAATGCCTTCCCACTTATAAAGTTCTGTACGTAGAACCCCGATTTTTACAAACTCAGATTTAATCAAATATAAATTAAGTGACAAGATTCACGGGAACAGAGGTTCTTTACTTAATCTCAGATTCTACGAAACATTGATTTAGAGACACAATTTTCAGAAACCGTGATAATTATTTAAATCTTGGTTCTACTGTAGAAATTTTTTGGGTCCCTTCAGAAAAGTTATAACGCTGTTCTTGTATATAAACCCCACGTCCCTAGATTGTTTGTGTGCCTGAAAAAGGGATGAGTCACAGTTTCCATAAGTTCACATTTGTTTTGTTGCACGAAGACCACTGTTTCTGCCTGTTTTTCTATTTATTTACTGTCTACAGTAATTGGGTATTTATGTTCATATGCTTTCCTCAAGGTGTCTGTGTCTGTTGTGTCGTCTACAAACAGTAAGATTTTTGTTCCTTTTGTATTTTTCTGTTTTGCGTTGGAATCATATTTGCCTGTTGCTTTCTTCTTTCACCATGTACTGATGGAAATGAATTTGTGGAATTATCTCATTTTTTTGTTTCCACACTGACATGACTTTTTCTGATCAGTTTTATGTGCCTGTGAACTATATTCGTAATCATAAAAGGTGACAGTTCCGCCAAATTTTATTAACGTGTAATTCTCTACATGCTGTCACATCCCCCAGGTAAGAACAGCTCTTAATATCTAAAACACAATGTTAAAATTCATATTTTACAAAAGAAGTTAATAAGTGAATACATTTTTCTGAAAATTTCTTTCTGTTGCAGTATTCTTCACAAATTTTCAGTGGAAAACTTTATGTTAAAAATGGGTTCCTGTACCTTTAAAGCTTACCTACTGATAATTATTTCAAAACACTGGTTCCCCATGTAAATTACACAGTTATAAATTTGGCAGGCTGACAGCCTTTAACAAGAAAAAAATAAATAAGAAATAAAATGTTTACAAAAAAGAAATAAACTAACACAATCACTACATTTGTGGAAAAAAAAAAAAAAAAAAAAAAAAAAAAAAAAAAAAAAAAAAAAAAAAAAAAAAAAAAAA
>PNEQ01046967.1:23308-37996 GCA_003012365.1 Medauroidea extradentata | reverse complement strand
GTTAATTAACGTGTCTGTGACACAGGAGTAATTGTGTGCATAACTAATTGTGTTGTGAGAGTTCTAGTTGATTACTGTTTTGTGTATTTCGTAGCTTTGTGAGCTATTAAATCCAGTACTTAATTTAACTCTTTTATTTGTAATTATAAGACCTCTATCCCAAAGAACTCATGGTAATTGCCCACATATAAAGTTTGTGCTCTCAAACTTGTAACAATATAATAATAAAGTACATCGGACCACGAACATGAAGCCTGTGGATGCCAAAGACAACTCTTACTACACACTGTGTATAAAAATGAGAAGATACTGAACCTGCACAAACGTAAAGCTAAGGTTGGAGACTATGTAAGGATGTCGTGAGTGAATGGAATATTTAATTAAGGTTACACACCAAACTGGAGCATTGAAATATTTAAATTGGTCAAGAAAGACATATTTGGTCGATAAGGTACTGAAGAAGAAAGTAAATAAGGTTCTTGTGTGATGGCTGGTGTCCAATTCACAGTTTTATTCGTCAATCGGTCATTACGTATAAATAATGTGAATTCTTATGTATGAAGGAATGAATAAATATATTTGTTTAAAACTACATTTCTGTGTTATTATTTCTTAGCAAATGTTAGTTTACTGGTAATAATATAAAACTGCTACTGGGGTGCCTTGAAGGCATATCTGTGATGATTGCGCACATGTACTCTGAGTGTGTTGAAACTCGAGGCGATGATCTGGTCGTGGTAGGGCGTGCAGTTTCGTCATTTCTCCCCTCGCGAGGTGCTGGACTGTCCCTTGCGCGCCGCAGACTTTTTGAGTCATGCTCCATGCGTGTGTAGAGACCCATCCGACGTGCGAAGAGAGTATGCGTACAGGGAGGCTGGCAGATGTTTACACCTCTACCTGTTCATATTGCCTTGTCAAGTGAGCAGTAAGACACCGAAGCATGCTGTCATAATTGTTTCTTAATTAAAGAGCATCAGATGCAACAGTCCTTGTACACTCAATCAGTAATTACATAGTACACTACTACATTATAATTAGTTACTATAAAAGGTTTTAAAAATTGAAATAAGTGATTGAAAAGAATAATACTGCAGTTATTACACAAAATAAAATAAAATACTATGGTGAAGTATCATACTTGTCAAGACTAGTCAATCTTCATGCATGTAGGCATTCATAAAAAAAATAAATTGGTGATAGGGGCAAGAGTCCTGCCTATGGTACATTACCCATCGTCCTTAAACACATATGTATGCTGGTGGAGTCAATTCAAGTGAGTATGTAGGAAACAAAAATGGCTGCTGCAGTCGGCACCTCCTGTCAAGGTGATGTACAATAGGAAACAAGAAGAAGCCGGTTGGTGGGAAGTTAAGGGTGGGTAGGAGGAGGAATGGAGATGATGGTTGTAGATGGGGAACTGATGAATGAGAGAGCAGGAGGAAAGTATCAGTGGAATAAGAGAGCAGGAGGAATTAGAGATGAGGTTTGTAGCTGGGAGCTGTTGAATGAGAGAACAGGAGGAACAGGAGATGAGGGTTATAGCTAGGGAGCTGATGAATTAGAGATCAGGAGGAATGTATGAGTGGAATGAGAGAGCAGGAGAAAATGAAAACCCAAGAGGGTGGATATGGTGTACCAAGATGGCTACCTACAGCAGACAGGTAGAATGAGAGAGCGAGAAAAATTAAGAGTGGAATGAGAGAGCAGGAGAAAATGAAAATCCAAGATGGTGGTCGGAAACAAGATGGCTGCCTATGGCAGACAGTTAGGTAGAACGAGAGAGCAAGAAAAATATCGAGTGGATTGAGAGAGCAAGAGAAAATGAAAATCCAAGATGGTGGTCGGATAAAAGATGGTTGTTGGAAATAAGATGGCGGCCGGAACAAGATGGCGACCGGAACAAGATGGCGACCGGAACAAGATGGCTACTGTGACATCATCCAAGATGGCAGCCGAATCCACAAATCCAAAGTCACCAGCCACTTGTCCCCGAACTCTCTAAATCATACTACTGTAGTGTCGTGTTGTCTGTCTAACTGGGATTAGTGTTGTCGGCAAGTGGCTTGTTAAACTGGTAGAGTAGTAGTGTGTGATTTCCGTACAGCAGTGCGTGCCAGGCACATCACTGTTCTTTTAACGCCAAAATTATCGAGGGTAAAAGCCTTAGTCAAAAGTATGGCTAAACAGTTTGTCCACTGGTGTGCATCAGCCCTTTGGAGGCGTCATAGCTGACGAGTGCAAGTGCAAGTAGTTGTCTTAAGGGCTATGTACTAGGGGCAGAAGGACCTTCTTTGGTTTTTATTTTTATTTTTTTAACGAGGCACATAGGAGTGTATTTGAATTTAATGTTCAAGTTTATGATTAGGCTTGAGAACATCATTAAATGTGTGTGTTTCTAGCTTGTTGACCCTCCGAGAGGTACCTACCATGAATTGTAGATTTAATTTATCTGACGTGCCCCCATATCCCGCCACGTCAGCATGAACCAAGCTCAGTCTAATGGGTACTCCGACATGCATTAGTCGCTAAAACGAAGGAAGGGATGGGGAGTGAATGTGTCTCGAGGCAGAGACTCGTACACCTAAGTTGCGGTTCCTCTAAGGAAAAGGTGGCGTGCATCGCGGCGTAGCAGGGTTGAAAATGGAGGCCACGGCCGTGATTATTGCCGTGACTTCCCCCCGAAGAGAGCAAGAGTCAGAATAAGGGCACAGAAAAACCAGCACAAATAGGGTAGGGTGTTGGGAAAAGCTGTGCGACAGGCGCGGCAGGGATACAAATATCCGCATAATTAAATGAGAAGCAGGGATAAAGGTAGGTATGGCTATACGTCATGTTGCCAGAATTCAAGGAAAGATGAGGTGGCAGGTGAAATTAGATGGGATTGGCCGGCAGCCCCATCCAATCAGAATGGCGGCTCAGCGAGCCTGTTTTCAACAGTTGGGCCTGAGCGCCCTTGGCGGCGATAAGTCGTACAAAGCCAGTTTGTCCGATTACCGAGCTGTTAGGGATATTCCCTTGTCAAGCAAGCCTGGCACAACAATATCCAGAACAGCAATGTAGGCCCATCCTATTCCTCGGTGTCAGCAGCAGAAAACTGAACATCTCAACATGTACACAGACCTCGTATTCGCTCTTCTCGCAGACAGCAAAACCTTTCATTGGGTACTTCAGGCTGTGTTGCCACCTCCCCCCTGTCACCAAAATAATCTGTCGGTCTTGAAGGGGCGACACATCCATGATCTACCATGTGGAGCGGCCAGTTCCACTGTCCCCTGCACTGAAGTCTCTGATGATGTTGGTCTAAACCATGAATTTTTAATTTTATAATTATTTATCTTAACCTACCCTAATATACTGTGTTATGGTGGCGGTCCGGGGGAGGAACTGGACCTAAGTGCATCTCAGAGCTGAGCCCCAAACATACGCATACAAGGGAGGGATTTCAGCCAAGGAGGAACTCATCGCGGCAGAGAGGGATTGGGCAGTCATAGCTGCAATTGGGGCCATAACTACCTCCCTAAGCATACCAATAGCTAAGCCATAATCTAAGAAGAGAGAAGGAAAAATCGGCATAGACACCTTAAAAACCCTCTCCACAGAATACATATGTAACCACTCAGAAGTTACATGCATTAAAATAAAATGCCACTGGAAAAGAAGGAAGGATCAGGTTTATTAGTGGAGTTGTGAAGATAGAGTGGGACAGGGGGCTTGGACTTTTCTCTATATCTTTGGTGTTTATTTGCTTTTCTTTTGGAGGGGGCAAGTTTTAATCAGGACACTGTGGGTAAACACAATGTCCTGGTGGAGGGCGAGGAAATACAGGCGCCTCGCCCTCCCGTTGTTGAACGTTTCATCTTAACAATAACAAAATTTTCCACTCCCAACATGTATCTGTGATACCGGGACAGCAAGCTGTATAGGCTCCTGTCTGAACATACGGACGGGAGGTTGTTTATCCCCTAGCACATCATCGCTGCAGGGAACTATCTCCATATCGGAAAGCGAAACAAAGTGAACAGCTGTTGAACTTTGATCCAGTATATATAATTTTCTTAACGTGCCATACAATCATGACAAAGGGTATACGTTTAAGCTAACAAATCCAGACCGACGGGGAATAGGGTAGTCAGGCCGCACAAACTGACAGTGTGTATGAGCGATTCCAAAACTATTGAACTTTTATGCCAAACTATTCACAGAAATGGTAAGTAGACATAGTGATCTCTCAAAGTAAGCTGAATGATTAGCCATTCTGTAACGTTGGTACTAGCAAAAGCTAATTTAAGTGCAACATCAAACCTATACTGAATAATATTTCTTACCTGTTGGCAAGGGGCTCAGAATTATTATAATTATTAAAGTCGCAATCAATCATCCAAAGACATACCTTATTCCGCCCGCACGCCGGGTTACAATGCATCATTCCCGTAGCTATGTGCTGACAAAAAAGGAAAGAATGGCCCACGGACTGCCCACCGCTTCAACTTAAATAGTCCGGCTACGGGGCCACCAACACCACATTGTGTCCAACAGCACGAACTGTGCCAGCACAGCCACATTAAGGATTTTCCTGGGAAGAGGCAAGTAAACATTTGAACCTCTCCGGCCCTTAGGCCGCGCTTAGAAATAAATAGCATTAAATACCAAAAATTCAGAATCGACAACATTTATGGCGGGCGCCACTTCCTCCGCCCCCCAAACATTCAGCATCGCTGAACCAAATCAGTCGAGGATTGGAAATGACCACTATAAACAACTGCTCCATAACGAGCAGGTCCCATCTGCATAAACCAAGAAACATCAGGATCCAAATTAGTCCACAGAATGGGCCAGAGGGGCAAGAGTCCACTCGTCAACCAGTATACACGTTGCCTCCCCTGGCTATGGACGACGGTTATCTCCAGTAGTTGCGGGCCGACCACGAGCTGGCGGGTGCGATGCGGCACCCAAGCTCCGCTCCGGAAGAACGCTGAGGTACATGTTAAACAAGTCAATACGACAATGAACCGCACTTCGTCACGGAAGACAATGCAATATATATATATATATATATATATATATATATATATATATATATATACAGTATGTTTCTTAAATAGTGAGACAAACTTCGCATGCATGTACCTCTCGAAAAAAGAAGACGAAAACATGTTATGCACTATCCACCTTAATGTAATATGAAATGAGTTATGAGCCCCCAAATATCAAATTTGAAAACCGTATTTTCCCAAAATATCGGAAACTAATTGACATAACAATACAATATTTTCAGCATTGCTTAATGCTATTGGGATCTTTAAACAGGCCGCAAAGTCTGGTTGATACCTTCCTCCCTTATAAAAATAGCGGGGGTGGCTACCCTCTAATTGCAATACAACTTTGTCAACGTCAGGATATGTGAACAATTTAAGACGGTGTATTGTGTAATAAGACCTGTGTGACAGAAAATATCCTCTTGTTGCAACTGTCTAGGACTTATCGTTTTCGTGTAAAACACACACAAATGTTCGGTTGCTGCTACAGAGGGCCAGGAAGGAACTGTTGGAAACGGAGGTACTGTATTGTTTGAGACGTACGACATAAGGGTGTGAACATGAGTGGACATTTCTGTAACTAACAGTTGTATTATTGTTCACATATCATTTTGCAGAGTATTTCCTGCAACATTGTTACTATTCCGATACCTTGCATAAATGCCATTTACATACTGCGTCAATTTGTGATTCATTATGTTCGTCCTTGTCTGAAAAATTATACACCGCTTGACATAAACAAACAATAACTTTAGCATTGCTTATGGGGTCTTCAACCCTACTGCAATAGCTGGTTGATATCTACCAGCCTTACTAAAATACGTAGTAGGAGTGTCTATCCTCTAATGGCATAGAATGTTGTAACCATTGGGATATTTGAACATTTAGAGATGATTTATTAAGAAATTAGGCAATTCATGAGACATACTACTACGACATTATCGTACAAGATCTCGTTTATTACTTGGCCTGCATTGAAGGGGCACTTGTTGCAAGACCTTACATCAATAACATGCACCAAGATGTTTATGAATGCAATGTAGCAATATGGAACCACAGATGGCACCCAGGGCCCATTTAACAAGGCCTCCTGTATGCGTATTCTTCCATACACAGACCATGGATCACGTCAGTCACATGTCCAGTGAAACACGTGACCATGCCAACTGTCGACTCATGTATTGAGTCAATGTTGTCGGTAGTGCAACCGATGGTGGTTTAAGTTTGTGTTACCGTCGTTGAAAGAACGTTTTCTGTGGAGACTGCAACAATGCCTGTTTATTCGTATCGTGAACAAGCGGACATGATTTTAATGTATGGTCGTGCCAATGGTGTTGGTAGACTAGGGAAGCGGTTGTATAGCGTTAAATATCCAAACAGAGCACAGTCAATGTATAAAACCTTTGCTTCGTCGTTTCGCCGAAGTAAAAGGAAAATGCCGATCCGGGGACAGCGGCTGGCAGCTGAGGGTGAGGGTGACCTTGACCTTTGACCCTATGGCCTTGACCTTTGACCCCTGTAACCCAACAACCCACTGCCATCTTGTTTCCGGCTGCCATCTTGTTTCTGGCCACCATCTTGTTTCCCGCTGTCATCTTATAGAAGGAAAATGCCGATCCGGGGACAACGGCTGGCGGCTGAGGGTGAGGGTGACCTTGACCTTTGACCCTATGGCCTTGACCTTTGACCCCTGTAACCCAACAACCTGGTGCCATCTTGTTTCCGGCTGCCATCTTGTTTCTGGCCACCATCTTGTTTCCGGCAGCCATTTTGAATGATGTCAAATTCGAAAAATTCCATTCCAATAAATGTTTAAAAATTCCGCCATCTGGTTTTCAATCTCCGTCTTGAGGTTTCTTCAGAAGCTTCCGAAAAAAATTTATTTCACATTCCAGCCCAACCCCACGTGCATTTAAAAAATAAATTTAATAAAAATAAAATCTTTTTAAGTAAAATAATTTTATATAACAATTATTTAGTTTAAAAATTACATTGGCTATTCTCGGCCAAGCTCGGCAACCTTCGGCCATGCTCGGCCATGCTCGGCAACCTTCGGCTCAACCTTGTAGATACTGCTAATGCCGCCATATTGGAGTAATCGATCATTTAATTCAAGTGTTGTACTATATGTAAGGTTCACATGCTATGCAGTATATGTGTATATATAACACCTTTATTTTTAATAACAAAAATGTAAAATCAATCGATATTATTTATTATTAAATATATTGCGCACAATACACGATCGATTATCAATCAATTCAAACAATTAGTAATTTTCGATTCAATCGATAAATTATCCTTCGTTCTCGAATCTATACCCGATCGATTTCCGATCAACTCAGTAATTAATTATGATACTTACCTGCACAACGCCCAGACATGACGGACAGCACCCGAACTCTTCAGCATCCAGCAAGGAACTGACTATAGTTTTGTATAACCATGCAGTTATCTACAGTACCTTCCTCTCTCCCCTCCTTTCCCTCACATCACTGACACACCTCTCCCAGCTTCTCTTCTTGCATCACATGACCTTGAAATGTCATTGAACTTCCCCCTCCTTTCCCTGCTCCTTCACCAAGGCTGCTGTACCTGTTTGAACCTGTCCTAGCTCACTTCCCCCTCCTTTCCCCTCTTCACCAGCATTACTGCTGCACCTGTCAGAATCTGTCCCAGCATCTCTTCAATCATCACATGACCTTGAACTGTCATTGTACTTCCCCCTCATTTCCCCTCTCCATCTTCAGAGCTGCTGTACCTGTTTGAACAAGTCCCAACTCACTTCTCCCTCTTTTCCCCTCTTCGCGATCATTACTGCTGCACCTGTCAGAACCTGTCCCAGCATCTCTTCATGGATCAGATTATCTTGAACTGTCATTGCACTTCCCCCTCCTTTCCCCTCTTCTTCACCAGAGCTGCTGTACATGTTTGAACCTGTCCCAGTTCACTTCCCCCTACTTTCCCCTCTTCCCATCATTACTGCTGCACCTGTCAGAACCTGTCAGAGCTTCTCTTCCTGCGTCACATGAGTTTGAACTGTCATTGCACCTCCCCCTCCATTCCCCTCTCCAACATTGTCAGTCAAGTCACAACCTGTCCCAGCTTCTCTTTCTGCATATACTGGAGTATAAATAGCCTCTTGAGCTCTGTGTTTATCATGTTGCTGCCCATCATCGTCACCTACTGCAGTTCTCCTCATGCTTTAGTTAGATTTGATCATTAAGTCTGTTCAGATGTTTGCATGATGTTCCACTGATGGCTCAAATTACTTTTAAACCTGTGTATACCTTTTTAGTAACCTTTCAATTATTTGGTTTTACAGATTTACATGTGCTAGACTTCTGAAAAAGTATAAATATTTTTCCCCTGTACCTATTCTTGAGTCTATTCCACATTGTTTTTGTTTAATTTCCTAACATGTATACAGTTACCGGGTATGGTAATAATAATCCTTGAACAGTTTCGCAATGTAGTCTTGGTGGTGTCTCGTGACTTCTGCAGTAGTCTTATAGTAGCTGCTAGTAGTGTACCACACGTCTCTTCTTTGCAGTCCACTAGCAATGTAGCTGTTGCATTAGTTACTAGACTTTGCCAGATAATTATGTCGTTTCAGCTTTTTGTACGGACTTTTTCACTGTAGCCAGGTTGTAAGTCACAGTCGGGAGAGAAAAAATTTTCAACACATTAATAACATTCAGTACATTTGTAAGGGATACAGTATGCTACAGTGAAAAATTTAGTATAAATAGTCTAATGACAACGATTTAACTTTTAGTCAGCGTATCCATATGGTAGAGAGTTTAATACATCTTAGCACACCCGTAGTTTGTCGTCTAGCCAAATAGGCATCAGTTTTTTTTGCCACACTTGGAATATAGCTGCTTTTTCCATGATCTTATACTATGTACAGTTACTTGCATAACGTTCTCTCTCTGTTCAAAGCTCTGATGTAGTCCTGGAAGGTAATTTTCTTATTGATCACACATTTCTGAATTCCTTTAAACTTTTTTTATACACTCTCACAAAAACACCTGTAGGCATACATCTTCGCTCGCAATTCTACAAACTCAGTGAATTTGCCTATAACCTTTTTGTTTTTAGGCGAGTAGCATGGATAGGCCGAAGTATCGAACTCATTCTGTATAATTAAAATCGAAGTAGTTCTCGTACTAGATTTCACTGAGTACACGAGAATATAATGTAGGTAGCTGTAAGCATGCACACAAGAGCACAATGTAGTTGTCTGACCTTGTCAAAGTCAAGAGAGAAGCTACAGGGTGCAATGTCACACGACACTGCCTTCGTGACTTTCAGACACCTGCATGGTGTCGGTAACATCCGCTCACGTGCATACTGCTGCGCTGTGCGAAACGTCCGTGTAGGAAGCGCAGGGCAAGCACTCTCGCATGTCACTGTCGTGTGGAGCAACCTGACTAGACTCTGGACTCTGCTTGCACACCTGTGCGGTGTCTGGTAACATCCGGCCTCGCTGCTGGACTGAGTCTGGGAAGTACACAGCCGTCCATTTCTCCAAGGCACAGTCTATGTATGTATCCGATGTATGCAAAAAAAACACTGTTCTGACGAGAACAATAGCAAAGCCTATTATATGTACTACCACGCCCTACCTCACTGCAGCCCAGTGCCAGACACTTCCTACCCTCCTATTACATTTTAAGTCTTAAGAAAAATTATGTCACTACTACAATGATAGCTCAGTGGTAGCATGTTTTTAATTTAATTTAATGGTCCAGGGTTCAAATCTCTGTCAAGGCACGATTGTTTTTTATCGGAACTATAATTTTTTGCTTCATTCAAAGCATGCACATACTAGACTTCTACCAGTACGAAATTATAGTCTCATACTTGCAGACTCTACAGCTATCAAAATAATTGTATTTTATGTGTTAAAATAAGGTGACGCGAGAGTTGCACGCGCGGACTTGAATTATGGAGATCGTGGGTTCAAATACCAGTACATTCACACCGTTATTTTGTTTACCAAATTTATTCCGAAATCACTCAAGAACATTGATTTACATAACTTCTGAATATGTGTAATTACTTTCTTGTTTTCTTGTTTGCTTGTTTGTTTGAGTGATTTGGTCCATCCCTGATCACACCGAGATGGACAAAGCGTAAAAAAATTTACACATCCACTGTATAACTGTAACATATGACCAAATTCAAGCCCCGTTATAATATTTTATCACGTCAGATGTGTTCATTGTAATTTTATTTTACGAGTGTTCAATTTTTCTGAGTTTTATCTGTTTCATTTATTTTATTTTTGAGATGGCTGACATAGGTTAACTATTTTTGTTTAGTGCAATAAGAGTACTAAGAGAAAGGCTTAGTTCAGAAAGTGCAGTTTAAAGTAATTTCTCTATAAATTACCGAGTGTAGATATGCTAGTGCTTTGGAGGTGGCTCGAGGCACGACATTGCTGGTTTTTGAAAGAACTCTGAAGGGTAGCATTTTGATTGGCTGAAGAGACTGATGTTTCCGTTTTGAATGTATTATAGGATGAATAGAGGCTTTTTGGACGGCGAATATAGGAGAGAGAGAGAGTCACGCGATGTGCGTGCTCTCGTTTTAGGATTTTAATTAGCTGCGAGATATATATCGTGTATCAGGCCGCCTGATTAGGCGAAGACGTGTCGGAACTGCAGTTTACTGTGAAAGAAGAGGGCCTGACAGTAATAATTTGTGGATATTTAGCAGATTTGTACTACCGCGTCTGAACGTATGGTTCGTATATAGACTTTATTTCGCCGGCACCAGTCAGCCCGTGAGCTGATATAGGGAACAGGACGCGGAGAAAACACTATCCTCGCAGTTCTACGAGAACTTCTAGACGGCGCAGAATATCGCTCACCGACATGATGAATAAAGCTAAGTCTCGCCAGCCTATTGTCTCGTAGTTAAAGCCTGACCGTAATTGACGACGCCATCTTCCGATTTTTATGCAGTCTGTCAGTGTGTAACTCTCTGGAAATAATTCGCCCGACGGGCATCTCTGAGTTAAAGCATTCATGTTCAAATCCTAGGTTTAGCCGTGGGACAATTACAATTAATAATTTCGTCTTTTATAAATGACATATTAAAATTTAGGTATATTCTGCTACACTCTTCTTGTATTATCTGTGTGGTCTACTTAATTTGGTTTGTGAAGGATCAAGATGCCACATTTTGTTTAGCCATGTTATGTGTGTCATTTTCGTTACGAGCATAGTACGATATAAATTTTTTTAATATTCGTTGGGCTGTTGTTTCTTTCAGTAGTATTGGAGTATATTTTAGGTGGTTCTGCATGCAAGTATTTCTAGGTTCACCAGCGAACGCTTCCAGAACTTCTGTTGGTAAGAAATACACTGGTGTTCCCCGCATACACATACCGGATCCTACTTTAGATGAGCAGTGTAGATGTAATTTCAAAATTAAAATAGCTGAGATACATCATGTCACTATTGACGTCAGTTAATCCACTTTTGCACCACATAGTTGCATTGCTCGGTCGTGCATGGAGAAAGTGGTAGCTGCGTGTGTGGCAAACCTATCTGCTTATAATCATTTATTCATATATAAGTCGACCAAACATACTTAAACTCATGTCCACTGCTTGGCGCATAGTCACAAACACTCTCTTAGCTCCACACGGAACTATGTACATACATTCCGAACACATCTCCGGAAGCACAACACATAGCACAGCATATGTCTCAGTGAGCGACACCACATGCATTTCCCTTTCGGATTAACACTAATGTTTTCTTAAACTTAACAAGAAAACTACATACTATAGTATTATAGCTACACATAAAATCGTAGACGTGTTTCTATATTATTCCATGCTTTTAAATTCATATTGCAGCTATGTATATGCGACGGGGAAACAGTAAACAAGCATAGATATAGATTGTTAACCCTGTAGTTAGTTTTTATCACTGGATGATCCCATCCATTATAGACGTTCACTTTTTATCTACAACAGACATCATATACGATGCGCAACATGAATGTAAAATGTACCCGTATACTGTATTATACTAATAAGCGGGAACTAAAATTTTTACGTGTAAAGCTTTTTCTCCATTCACTTTCATACACAGCATGTGATTAGAAATTAATTTGAATATTTCATACCTTCAAGAGTTTCTTCCATACCAATCCCAGCTCTAATACGTCTCATTTCCTTTAAAGTTCATATCTCAGTCCGACTTGAACCCAACCATTCTAAATCATATCAATTCTTCCAGCGATAATGTAATCGATGTTGAGCACCGACCAAAATCTCTCACTCACCCTAATGTTTCCATAAGTAAAGAAATTATATAAACCTTATTACATTAATTAACACGACATCTAACTTATATACAGAACTAGCATTCCTACATTACTCGTCTTAACTATAAATGCCCCCCTTCTTCCTTCCTTACACATAATTATCACAGTCGGACTAATAACCTAACTATGAAGAATATAATCACATTAGTACGCGTAGAAACAAATATTACAGTTCTTCCAAAAACATTGAAAGTTTCGATCAGTATTTTTTTTTATTCAAATACTACAGCTATTCATATTTTACTTTACATGAGTCCATCATAATTCATAACATTCAAAATTACAACTGTTCATTAAAAACACATTTAAAAATATGAACTTAAAGTTTGCTAAAACAGTGAATATAGGTAAGCATCGACATCATTCTTTATGTAACATAGCGAGCTGAATTTGACTACCAAATATAAAAACTAGAATTTCTTTGCTACCTTCCGTATTTGTCAGGTCTGCTTGTACCTCGGAGAGAAGTTTCGCGCAGAGTATTGTTTTACAAAACTAATCTTTGTCAAGTATATTCTGTTAGGAGTCGGTTTGTACGAGTCACCTTTTAAGAGTTACAGCCAAGTTACTTCAGATCTTTCTATCTCACTCTTCACATGTGTCATTTCAGTCGAACTTTAAGCTCACTAACCAAAAAAAAAATTAAAAACTTACATGTACTTATTGATACCATTTTTAACCTACACATATGACGAATCCTTCAGTAACATCACATCAACTATAAATGCACCTCTTTTTTCTACCCTATACATACCTAATCAAGTCAAACATTCGCTTAAATAATTAAAATTATAAGTTTACACATACCTGGTAATAATAATCTTAATGTAAAAACTGACTATGCAATCACAGTTCTATTCACCTGATATCGCATACATTATTAAATTTTTCCGATATTTTCTGCAAACATGCTAAAACCTACCATTAACGAAACCCTTTAGAGCTGATCACTACAAATAAATCTATATCATACAGAACCGATCCGTACATACCAAGAGTTCGATTTTTAACTAATTTAATAGACCCTATACAAAAAATACATAAAACTACCAAAGTCGAGTTACTCCTATCAAATCTCAGAAGAAATTTTTTTTTTCCTATTCACATCTAACATCAATAAAATTTTTAATTATCTCATACATTATTAAATATTTTACTTTTGCGGTGACGTTTCTTAATCTCAAGCTCAGCTCTCTTGCTTTTAACTTACACTTCTCTTTTACATTACCATTCTTATTCATATTTTCTTACTATCTCCGTGTTCACCTTCCACACTTGCTCTGAATTTGAACATTGGTAAAATAAATTACGACGCGTCAAAAAACACTTCCGTAAAAAATTTGCTACTCCAAATCTTGTCGAACTAACGTAACTGCCATGCTCTTATCAGTACACTTAGACGCAATACCTATCTATTGCATCGTCTTCAGTCTTATTTGTAACCACCAAGCCCTACCAGTCAAATATTACATACTATCTATCCTACTGTAAAGTGCTACCTAGCACCACTCAGACCATAGCCCAGCGTCACTTGTAATATTCGATTTACAAACTAGCTACTAAATTATCAAGTTAGATCAAACCTACAATCAACTTATCATTTTATATTTGTATGCATCAAAATAAAACCATACATCCGAAAGCAATTTATCTTCCACACGAATCATACCATACAAATATTATCTCAGCATTCATTAACCAACCGAGGCAGATCACATAGTAAACTATTCGATACTGTACGTTAAGTCAATATAAACAGATATTTCCGAATAATATACAAACTGCACTATTAAATCATATAACTTAACACTACCAAAATCCGTCCCTGTTATATCAATTATCAGTAACTGAATCATGCTGTATACGTTATCATCTCCAGTACATACATGCCAGACACAACATAGCTGATACTAATTCTTCGCTAAAATTTTTTAAGACTTACAAACCTACAGAACGTACTGATCCATCAAACAAAACCAATTATCATCTAGACAAACTACTTACTTGTACTTCACCAGACATACTACTCAGTCAGGTAATACACACAAGACACCATTGGAACATACTATTGAAACACATGTAAAAATCCAATGAAATATATCTCAAACCAAACCCATCTCCATGTAAATTTGACCATTAATTTCCGAAATCATATAATTACTATTAACGTAACAATTTTTGTACCTGAATTCCTGTCATGACTAGACTATCCCGATATATATATATATATATATATATATATATATATATATATATATATATATATATATATATATATATATATATATATATATATATATAT
>PNEQ01046967.1:0-23208 GCA_003012365.1 Medauroidea extradentata | reverse complement strand
GATAATATCGTAACGTGAGTCACTTATGTCAGTTAAGCTACACAAATAATTTTTGGTCCTGCACATCAACATTATCTCCTTTTCTAACCCTCCTGAGACACCATATCATTCATAATTACTCGGATAATATCTAATTATACATACCATGCTGAACTATTATAGAATACTTTATAAAAAGAAATTACTGTTATTAATTAAATTTAACATTATCTTACATATACTAGTATATACACCATACTATACATACATGCATTTCAAACAATACCTAGGTGTCCAATACTAATCTTCAAAGATGATACTTTCTAACTGTAATATCTTCTGTCCTGTACCTATCTTAGATCAGCCATACAGAGTTTTAATATACTCACACTGAAGTATAATTTAATCTCCAGCAAAATAAAACATTGAGTTTAACCGTTTATACCACCTGGTCACCTTACATTATTCCCTTGACAGCTAACATATAATTAAGTTAGTGCTACTTCTTAATATTTCGTAAAAATTATCAGTCATATTGTACCGGTAGTACAGTAACACAGACTGAAAAGCCCTTATAATTGTCAGAAAATTCTGTACTAAATTCATTCTCGTTTACAGAATAGTTATAAACCAAGCACAATATTTTGTTATTATAATTTACGAAAAGAATTAATACGTTCATTTGAGTCGTTACTTTCGACAGTGAGTAAGTAGCTTCCTAAATAACTACATTTTGTAAGATTGCCTGAAATATAGTGCTCTGTGACGAAAATTATCAGCATCATTTCATTTTACAACTATGCAGACTTCATTAGTTTTCAGCACACCCACAACGTGATTATGTACGCCCAAATACATTTTATATACATCTGTCATTTCTATTTTAGTGAATGAGATTTTAGCTGTACTCTTTGTACCTGTATTCTTAACATTTATCACTGTCGAAACATGGGAGACTTATCATAAGAACCAACTATAAGACTAAAAAGAAGAATAAAAATCATCAGCTACTCACCACTTCCTTTTCCAAACCTAAAGATTCAACACATCAAGCTTTTGAAACATATTAATTTTAATAAATATGTTTCAACCATATTTATCAGTATAATTTTCGTATTTTTAAAAATTCGATACAGAGTCCATGTTACTTCGAAACACTGCTTGCTTGCTATGTTTGTATTTAATTTATAATCCATTTATGTTAAGTACAGTCTTATGCTAACGAGATTTTATTCACGCTTAAATCAACTAAACCTTACCAAAAAAAAATTCAGCTTACTTTTAAAACACACAGGTGTGTCAGTGAATGTTGCGGGGAAGGAGGGGAGAGGGAAGGTACTGTAGATAACTGCACGGTTATACAAAACTGTAGTCAGTTCCTTGCTGGATGCTGAAGAGGTCGGGTGCTGTCCGTCATGTCTGGGTGTTGTGCAAGTAAGTATCATAATCAATTACTGAATTGATCGGAAATCGATCGGGTATAGATTCGAGAATGTAGGATAATTGATCGATTGAATCGAAAATTATTAATTGTTTGAATTGATTGATAATCGATCGGGTATTGTGCTCAAGAAATTTAATAATAAATAATATCGATTGATTTTACATTTTTTGTTATTAAAAATATAAGGTTTATGTATACACATATACTGCATAGCATGTGATTCTTACATATAGTACAACACTTGAATTAAATAATCGATTACTCCAATATGGCGGCATTAGCACTATCTACAAGGTCGAGCCGAATGTTGCCGAGCATGGTCGAAGGTTGCCGAGCTTGGCCGAGCATAACAGATGTAATTTTTTAACTAAATAATTGTTATATAAAATGATTTTATTCAAAAAAATTATATTTTTATTAAATTTATTTTTTAAAGGCATGTGGGGTTGGGCCAGAATGCGAAGTCAAATTTTTTCGGAAGCTTCGGAAGAATCCTAAAGATAGCGATGAAAAACAAGATAGCGGAATTTTAAACTTTTTTAAAATTTTTTAAATTTTTTTTTAGAATTTTTCGAAATTGACGTCATTTAAGATGGCTACCAGGAACAAGATGGCGGCCGAAATCAAGATGGTGGCCGGAAACAAGATGACGGCTGGAAACAAGATAGCGGCAGGGTGTCGGGTTACATGGGTCAAAGGTCAAGGTCATGGGGTCAAAGGTCAAGGTCACCCTCAGCCGTCAGCCGCTGCCCCCGGATCGGCATTTTCCTTCTACTTGCCGACTTACAGAGAAAGGAACTTTGAATGCGAATACAGGTGATTGCGGCGACCTGTAACACGTCGTACCCCTCGATTAGAAGAGCGCATCCTCGCCATAATTGACGCCGATGCAGGTGCCAGCGTCAGGAACGTCGGAGCAACATTACATGTTGACCACACAACAGTGTTGAGGGTACTTCATCAACAGCTCCTGTACCCATATTATGTCCAGCGCGTGCAAGGCCTTGCGCCTGTCGACTATCCAGCGCGACTGACATTCTGCCAGTGATTCATTCACCAAAGTCAGATGGCAGCCTTCGTGTCATCAATTTTGTTTACAGATGAAGCAACGTTTGGGAGGGATGGCATTACTTACTTCCATACCACTCATCAGTGGGCAGCCGAAAATCCACATGCGGCCACGTGTAGTCGACAGCAGCAGCAATGTCGGATCAATGTGTGGGCTGGGATTGTGGCTGATTGCCTGGTGGGCCGTATGTATTGCCACATCGTCTAACAGGTGAAGTGTACAGGGACTTCCTCATCATAGCTTTGCCACCCTTATTAGAGGATGTGCCCGTGCTTGTACGCAGAAGAATGTGATTCATGCACGACGGAGCTCCAGCACATTTTAGTCGCAATGTACGCACTGTGTTAGATGCAACGTTTGAACGCAGGTGGATTGGCCGATCTGGTCCCGTTGCATGGCCCCCACGTTCACCGGACCTAATCCCGTAAGAGTTTTATTTGTGGGGCCATGTCAAGAGTCTTGTCTATTCAGCTCCGATAGACGATGCGGAGACGTAACGTCGCTGGGTATTTGAGACATGTGAAACGGTTCGTGGCCAACCAGGTATTTTTGACCGTGTGCGCAGATACATGATGCGACGTGTTCGCGCATGTGTATTTGAACAGGGTGGTCATTTTCAACATTTATTGTAATGTTTGTCTACATCATGTAACAGAGCTGTATGAAACAGTAATGACTATGTAAGGTGTCCCAGAATGCCAGGACAAACATGTGCATGTTATTGATGTAATGTCTTGCAGCAGGTGCCCCTGAGGGCAGGCCAAGTAATAAACAAGGTCTTGTACGATAATGTTGTAGTAGTATGTCTTATGAATTGCCTAATTTCTTAATAAATCATGTCCAAATGTTCAAATATCCCGATGGTAACAACGTTCTATGCCATTAGAGGGTAGACACCCCTACTATGTATTGTGGTAAGGTTGGTAGATATCAACCAGCTATTGCAGTAGGGTTGAAGACCCCATGAGCAATGCTAAAGTAATTGTTTGTTTATGTCAAGTGGTGTATAATTTTTCAGACAAGGACGAACATAATGAATCACAAATAGACACAGTATGTAAATGGCATTTTTGCAAGGTATGGGAATAATAACAATGTTACAGGAAATACTCTGCAAAATGATATGTGAACAATAATACAACTGTTGGTTACAGAAATGTCCACTCATGTTCACACTCTTATGTCGTACGTCTCAAACAATACAGTACCTCCGTTTCCAACAGTTCCTTCCTGGCCCTCTATAGTAGCAACCGAACCTGTGTGTGCGTTTTACACGAAAACGATAGGTCCTAGACAGTTGCAACAAGAGGATATTTTCTGTCACACAGGTCTTATTACACAATACACCGTCTTAAATTGTTCACATATCCTGACGTTGACAAAGTTGTATGCAATTAGAGGGTAGCCACCCCCGCTATTTTTATAAGGGAGGAAGGTATCAACCAGACTTTGCGGCCTGTTTAAAGATCCCAATAGCATTAAGCAATGCTGAAAATATTTTATTGTTATGTCAATTAGTTTTAGAAAATTTGGGAAAATACGGTTTTCAAATTTGATATTTGGAGGCTTGTATCTCCCTTCATATTACATTTAGGTGGATTGTGCATAATATGTTTTCGTCTTCTTTTTTCGCGATGGAACACGCATGTGAAGTTCGTCCCCCTATTTATGAAACACTCTGTATATCCTGAAAAAAAGGCACCATTAGTAGACACACTTGTATCAAAACATTAGATAGAAAAATATACAAAAATATCACACAACCAATAGTGCAACCACGTGAGATCATAAATGAGGCAAAAGCCATAAGAAAGTATGTAGCATCATCAAATACAAATGAAACAAACAATTACATAACAATAAAACCCTGGGACCAGGTAATGTCAACATGGCATGTACAAGTAATCACATAAATGAACTAACATACAATCACATAATGGCGTTTACTAACACAACAAAAAGGGAACAACAACACAATCACCCACATGCGCATCCAAACCCACAAAGTTCATTATGATCCCTGGAACAACTACCAAATATAAATTGGCATGCCCTACTAAACTAAGCAATACATAAAATACGCTAACGTATAGCCTCTTCCTTGTCATGTAGCACCAGGACTGAAATATCTCTTAACATTGCTGCAGTGGCACTTAAAGGGCGTCCCTTGAACATCTTGCAACAATAACGTAAATTGAGAGAGAACGCGAATCAGCTTAAAAGAACCAGACCGCTTAATACCAAGCTTAGCGGAAAATTTCTCAATAGCCTCGGAGAGATTGTGTGTGCGCATTAACACTAAATCCCCCACCTGAAAATCAGGCATCGTGAGACGGTTGTTATAGTAATGTTGCATTTTCGTGAAGTTCGCTTCAAACTGTTTACCTGCATAATCATAGTAACTTTTAACATCTTTGTCCGAACCGATGTTAATAAATAAGTCTTGTATATTCCACACATATACCAACGGATAACGAAAGTATCTTCCAAAAAATATCTTGGTTGGTGTATTGTTGATAGCCTCATTGAAACTAGAATTAAGTCCAAGTACAAAGGTACCAATCGTCGTACCCCACTTCGTATGGTCATCATGGCGAATTGAAGAGTGTGTTGATTAAATCACCCTACTTTATCTTTCTGTTAAATTTGCCTCTTAATGAAATGGGGAAATTTGGGCCAAATGAATTCCCCAGGCATGAGAAACAAAACATTTAGCATTATTAGTAATCAGAATCGTTGGTGAACCAAAATAAGGAAAAGCCATATCCACAAACACTCTCACAATCGTAGAAGAACGCTGATCCCGCATGGGGAATACCATGACGTATTTAGTAAAGCCATCCACCATAGCTAATATGGTTTTGATTCCCCTTTTTTGAACATGGCAAAGGTCCAAAACAGTCCATGTACACACCTTCGTAAACATATCGGGGCGGCATACTAGATACCACACCAAATGGTTTCGTATTAGGAGATTTACACTTCTGACATGATCGCACCCTGAAACGAACTTCAGCCTCCGGTCCAGGCCAAAAGAAGGTGTCAAAAATCGCCCTCGGGGTCTTCTCTTGACCAAAATGAGCACTAAACAAAACTATGGTAATATTCGAAAACTATATCACGGAGTTTCTCGGGTTCAAAAGATAAAAATTTTGGCAACCAGGAACATGTTGAATTATAAACCGGAACCGACATAACAATTCCACCCATCTACCCAGCTTCCCTAATTGCTTCTTCGACTTCCATAACCAAGCGATAGCTTCATTGTCTGCACAAAGGATAAATTCTTGTGATTCCAGGTAATTGGCAAATTTTTCACACGCCTACACGTATGTCAACGCTTCCCTTTCGTAGGCAGAATAATGTCTCACAGTTTCAGTAAGGAGTCGACTATCGTATGCCACCAGTAAAATTGTGTCATTCATTTTTTGCGATAAGTGGGCACCTAAAACTCTCGCGCTAGCATCGACATTTAAAATAAAAGGGACGTCAAAGCCAGGCAGTTGCAAAATCGGGGGTGATGTCAACCGTTTTTTCAGTTCAGCAAAGGCAGATTTAGTAGGACCCCAGTGAAAAGGCACATTTTTGCATTATAGTGCATTAATAAGTTCCAAAATAGCAGCTAAGTGGGGAACAAAGCGGGCATAATAGCCGACCATCCCCACCAACTTACGAACACGGTTGTTCTTAGATCGCGGAAAAGACAAGATAGATGCAATACGGTCCGGGTCCAAAATTATCTGTCTCCGAGTTATGACAAACCCAAGAATTTTCGCATAAATCTATGCCCACACCACTTTATCAGGATTTACTGCTAAACCAGCTTCGCGAAATGCACACAATACTGTACAGATATAGTCCAACTGTTCATCTAAAGTTTTACTGAAATTAACCACGTCGTCCATATAATTCCTACAAATTTCCCTTGAAAAGGATGCAAAATAGCCTCAAGCGCCTTCGATAAAGCCTGAACGCCGAAAGATACATCGAATGGTACCCTGTTCCATTCAAACACTCCCTAAGGGGTAACAATTGCCAATATATGTCGACTATCCTCATGTAAAAGAAGTTGATGAAAGCTTTGGTTGAGGTCGAAAACTGAAAATGTTGGCACCACCTAACTGCTGGAAAATATGTTCTACGGTCGGAACCGGAAATGCGTCTAAAGCAAATCTGGAGTTGACTTGACGAAAATCACAGACCAGTCTCCAATCCCCTAACTTCTTCTTTTGGTGCAAAAAGGCTGGATTTGAGTATTTACTATCTGATCTAGAAATAATACCTTCATCAACCAATCTATTAAAAATATTTTCAAAAAACTTGAAGTTTTGGAGGAGCAACGCTATATGGTTTACAGCGCACAGGCCTGGGATCATCTAATGTAATCTGATACGGAGCCACTTTACACCATCCAATACATGATGTAAAGACATCACTAAATTCGTCGGAAATATCAGCGACTTCTTGCAGGACCCTGTTCTTTACTTTAACTTCCCCTATCGTTGCACACATCTGAATAGATGTCGTAGAAAAAGGAAATGAAAGAGATTTTACTTTTGTGTTCATCGTAGCTCCTGTAAGATTCAGAAAATCAATACCAAGTATTATAGGAAAAGCCAAATCCTGAACAATAAGAAAATCATATTTCCACAAAAAATTATCAAGTTTAAAGGATGTGTTCAACAATATCGACGTAGTTAAGGATCCCCAGTTAGCTAAACTGAATGTAAGGGCCCGAGTGGGTTTAACCACTAGAGCTCCCGTGGGACATTTACGCAATAATTGATTGCAAAATGCGTGATCTATAAATTTAAAAGTGGAGCAAGTGTCAATGAGGGCAGGAATCTCCTGATTCCATACGTTAACCTCGACTGTGGGTAAATCACTGGGTATACCCCCGGCTAAGTTAACCCTATTTCTGTTCATGTTAAGCCATTCCCTACAATGACTTTTAATATGTCCACTACATTTGCAAAAAAAAAAAAAAACAATTTCTTGAGTCTTGTTCCCCTTTCGACTGTCGTCAGATGACGACCATTGGTGTTCTTACATTGCACCTTTAGTGACAGTATGTGCAGACTTATTGCATTCACCGTGTGTGTGTTGGTGCTGCCTCTCTCGCCTTGTGTTTTGTATTTGTGTGTGAGTCGACTGAACTAGTGTTTTAATTTCCTGTATTGTACTAGCTGGTTGTTTGTTTTTTCATGCCTTCATCGTGGGAGTTCTACGAGCCTCCCTTCCTGAAGTTTCGCCCAGTCTACAGTTTGGAATGCTCTTCGTCTTCATGACAGTTGTACCTGTGCATACTATGATGTGCCTGGATCCAAAGCGGAACTAACCAAGATGATGTGGTGGCTTGGAGAGCCACGAACTGTTTGGAGATGCTGTCCTGCCTTGGTCGGCGCGGCTCTATCTGGCGAGAGGATGATGTGCTGGACTCTAGGTTTGGAAGCCCCTGATGTTGCTGGACCTGACACTGCTGCTGATGCTCACGTCCTGTTTGGGTGAGCTTTCTTCCTCTTCTATCGATCGATTCCCGAGAATCTACTGCTCGAGTCAGAGGTCTACTTGAATGCTGTCCTGAAGTTTTGATGCTGAACTTGAGTGCTTGCTGCTACAGATCCTGGTGGCATCCATCCCTGAGGAAAGTTGCAAAATGGAGATGCTTCTTCTGAGTGGGCACGCATGGACTAGCCACCCTGTCGTTCCTGCCTTGGGAGTCTGCAGATCTTCTTGTCTCCCAAGAAGTTTAGTTTTGAGGAGGAGATTGAACCGACCTTGTCAGTTTGACCAGCAAGTTTGACGATGCACGAGACAACTTGGACATTTCAAATTTTCAGCAACTAATATATTGACTTTGCTTATACATCTGTATATTCCCCGCACCTACGTTTGAACAATTGATGTCAATATAAACTATTATGTACCTTGTAATCCAGCAATCCACTTGTATTAGTTAGGAACATTTTACAATGCTGTGTGTAAACATGATGTTCTTTCGCCATAGACTTGTGAACTAAGCAGAGACACAGGTGCAGACAGTTCAACTAACTTCGCGCTACACTAGCGTGCTCAAGTGAACGGCGCCATACATACACTTGTTACCCGGTTCACCTTAACAATAACTAAATTTTCCACTCCCAACATGTATCTGCAATACCGGGACAGCAAGATGTACAGGCTCCTGTCTGAACGTACTTGGTGGCAAGCGACTCAGAATTATTATATTATTAAAGTCGCAATCAATTATCCAAAGACATACCTTATTCCCTCCGCCCACCGGATTATAACGCATCACTCCCGAAGCTACGTGCTGTCAAAAAAAAGAAATAATGGCATACAACGTGACCACTGCTTCAACTTAAATAGTCTGGCTACAGGGCCACCAAAACCACACTGTGTCCAACAGCGCGAACTGTGCCAGCACAGCCACATTAAGGATTTTCCCTGGGAGGGGCAAGTATCCATTTGAACCTCTTCGACCCTTAGGCCGCGCCCAGAAATAAATAGTAATCAATACCAGAAAGTCCATAATCCACAACATTCGTGGCAGGCGCCACACCGTTTCCCCAGTAGATACCCGAAACATAACTTAAAAATTCTGCAGTTAAGTGTTTTTTTGTACTGCCCCTCCTTGCTGCACAAGGTGATCCCTGACCTGCCAGCTGGTTTGGTGGGACCTCCCAGATAGAGTTTTTTTTTTATGGGAAGAAGCTAGGGCATTTCAGCCGATTAGGTTATTATGCTAATCGTTAAAATGATCAAAATGGTGGCTGTTCCTTGTCTCTTCATTGGAGAGGGAAGGAAATACTTTGACCGTGGTGCGTCTTGCGCTGGAATCGAGACCGTAGGGACGGAATTTTGCCCCGACGGCTTTTGGGATATTAAATTGTGGGAATAGCAGCAGTAAACCAGCGTCAACACTGGAGTAAACATGCAGACCCTAGTTTCGCAATCCCCCGCGGGAGACATGCGAATACTGGCTAAGCTGGCGCGCCTATGAGGCAGGCAGAGGCCCTGGCAGACGAGGTAGTGCTGCAGCCAGTTTTGCAGCCAGCTCAAACACTCCCTCGCCCCTATCTGGTTAATGCTGGTGGGTCTCTTTGTGCGCTCTTCTTGGGTGCTCTGCCTTCTGCACTCGCTGAAAGCCATTCGGAAGATGTGGGTAAGACGACCTATCACCCTATCGCGGATCTGCCAGCAGCACTCTGGACGGATGTGAGCTTCTCGCAGCTTTCCCGCCATTTGTCAACAAAGCGCCAAGGCTCTTCTTCCCTGCTTCTTGTGGCTACTGCTGGGTGATATGGATGGCAGATGTTGAGGGCTCCCGCTGGCTCGTCTTCTTGGGTCGTGACCTCACCTTCATCTCGGTGTCCTCTCGATGGTCCTGTAGTTCATAGCCCAGGAATTTTAAGAGTTTAACCAGGAAAAAAATATTATAAAGCTGCAAATTTGGTCATTAATACTACTCACCTTCCTAAACAACAAACTGAATTTCCCTTATTTTCCCATGTCGGCGTCCTAGTTTTTTGGGCAAGAATGTCTTAAGTCGCAAAAATCGACACAGGCGAAATTGATCCTTCAGATGTTAAACCCAAAAATAAATAATCTTCTATATAATGTTTAATTCATCGTAAGATCATACTGAATTGCTTTCAATATTAAATTTATAAAAAAAATAATGTTTGGAGGCTGTTAAAATGATTTTATTTCAAGAAAATGTTAAAAAATTAGTAAACTTACGAATTAACTGACTCGGAGAGTAAGAATTAAGCCATATAGCTAAAAAAGGTTTCTGAAATCGATATTCGTTATAGTTTTCTCTTTTTAACAGTGTATTAGTCATTATTATGGGATGGACTGTTGAGGAGATACGGCCGCCTAAACAATGGCGCGCGTCGTGAGGTCACAAACACTGGCGTGCATCGTCAAGTGCAATTGCGAGGACTGAATCTAGGTAAATGTAAGCTAGTTATAAATTTCAAGTAATTCACACACACACATATATATATATATGTAACTTATTTATATAAAATGTGTGTAAATAATTTGGAATGTTATGTTATTTGACAAATAAAGTGAAACAACACTATTTCGATTCCTAATTCAATTTTACTTTTAATTAATTCCAAAATAAGTAAACTACGTTAGGCCAATGGTAATATAACTTTTAGTGCAGTATGTATTAGCAAAGCTTTATCTTACTTAAACTGAAATAAGGTTTTCTATGTTAATAAAACCCTCTCCCTCTTAATTACCTTCAAAGCATGTATGTGTGTGTACATTTCTACTACTCTTTCATTTTGAATCATATACAAAAATAAGAAAAACTATTTAGTTATTTTGTTTGTGAATTACCTTAAGTTAATTATAGAGTAGCTTCCTCTGGGTCATCTTCGTTGACACTTCCATGAAAGTCTTTAATTTCTATATTCATGCAGCTTTCTCCTCTACAACGTCCACACATTGTTGAACACGCCAATCCAGCACGCCTGCATTCACATCTGCATTCGCGAGCTAGCCGCTGTGTCTGATGCTACAGCTCTGTCTGTGAAAAATGCTATTGCTGCAGATCTACTTTGGACGTCTGCTAGATGGTTAGAAGAGTGTTCAGCACAATCTGGGAATGGTTTTATGCGAAGTTGTATACACACAGGGGAAATTAGTTGTAGTGTCACTGCAGTTGAGGCATTGCCATTTATAAATTTAGAGCCATCAAATCACAGTACTATTTATACTACACTTCTGTTTGCAGTTGAGGAGTGTAAACGCCACAATCAGGGTAGCTGTATTGTAACTTTTGATCAGCTACTTTATGCTAAGGCATCTGAAATCGTCGCATCAGCACCTTCTGGGGAACTGGATAGTGTAATTTTTCGACTTGGTGGTTTCCACTTCCTCGTCAGTTACATGGGCTCTGTTTGATTCATAATGTCTGGGAGCGGCATAGAAGAGCTGTGGATGCGAGTTTATGCTAAATCTTCAGTAACACACATGATTTCAGGCCATGAATTTTCTAGAGCTATGAGAGTACACATGTTAACTTCTCAAGCCCTGATTACTATGATACTAGAGATGGGACATGTTTTTTTTCTGTGCATCAAGAAGAATTACACAAACTCTTTCTTGAGGTTTTAAACGGTAAGAAAATGATTCCAGATGCTGTGGAGTCACCTGTGCTGGTCAGTTTTCTAGTTTCATTTGAAAGAAAGCGCTTAGCATTGTCTGAACAAAGTCGTACTGGCAAGTTATGGGTCCAGTACCTGCGGCAGGTAGACATATTGCGCTTTTTTATCAGAGCTGAAATGTCCGGTGATTGGGAACTTCATCTACAGTGTGTACGGTCAATGTTGCCGTACCTACATGCTGCTGGACACTTTCCTTACGCAAAATCAGCTCACCTATACGTCCAGCAGATGGAAGAACTTCCTTCACGAATGCCATCAGATGAGTACAACAAGTTTACATCACAAAGTTTTTTCACTGTACGAAGAAAGGACATGTTCTGGGAGGAGTGTGGACAGACTTGTCGATAGAGCAGGATCTCATGCGTGCGCTCAAAACTCAAGGAGGTCTTACAAGAGGACGTGGAATAACAGAAAGTACACTTACATATTTTGTAGTTGCTTTTTCTGTATGCCTGAAGTTGTGTAATTCCTTGGAGGAGCTTTCTGGCATCAAAGCTGGATCATCTGAGCAGCATGTTGAGTTAAGGGAGTCCCACAAAACCAGAGAGGCTCGTGATGTTGGTGTATTATTGTCTTGGCTTAAGCAACACTCTCCTTGGGATGCAGACTGCTTGCGATCACTTGCATCTGGAGTTGTTGGAGATGTTAGTATTAACTGTGATCAAGCTGAATATGTTGGTTTGGGTGCTGTAAAACGTACAATAGGCTCAACATCTGGTGAAGTGAAACTTACACATAAAAATAGAGTCAAACCTCTCTCAGCAACGAGTCTAAGCATTTTGGTACAAGATGATGTAGAGGTAAATTTTCACCAGCTCTTTATGCGTATAGTGTGTGTTATGAAGACTGAGAATGATCTCAATCATTATCTCAGTTACGAACTTTCTCCAAGACCTCCAGCTCTTTTTGAGGAAGTGTCAATGCGTAAGACAGTTATTTCAGCTTTCTTGCAGTTGTTCTCCCACACAACAACTGAGGAAAACTCCACAAACGACCCAAGAAGAATAGTAATTGATGGTGGTCATCTGCTTCATGCTCTAGTTTGGCCATGTCCTGCTACATATGACCAAAGAGTGACGCTTACTTAGAATTTGTGCAGAAGCATTATAGAGCATCTGTGACTGTTATATTTGATGGCTTCAATGTTCTGTCTACAAAATCACAAGAACACATTCGGCGTTCTACTAAAAGGACATCTGCTGAAATTATGTTTGACAATAACACGTCTGCGAGCACAACACAAGCTGATTTCCTAAGCAACCATCACAACAAGGAAAGACTGATCACCTTGTTGGCCCACCATTTCGAAACAGCAGTAATCGAAGTGTGCAGTTCTGAGAGCGATGCTGATACTCTGTTTGTGAAGAAAGCACTTGATCTGGCTTCATTGGGAAACAATGCACAGTTGTTGCATCTGACACAGACATTGTAGTCATGCTGCTAGCTCGCGCCACTGATGACATGGAATTAAGAATCCTTAGTCCAGGTACAAATACAAAATGTGACAAAGTGAATCAGACCAGGAAAATTGAAACACATATTGGAAAGAACAAAGACAATGTCCTCTTCTGTCATGCAGTTACTTGTTGTGACACATCATCTGCTTTCTTTGGCAAAGGTAAAAAGAATGCATGGGAAATTCTCCAGAAACCTGACATGAGAAATGTCGCCCAAGTGTTTAACAGTCCAGAGTCTACGAAAGAGGAGGTTTGTGCTGCTGGAGAGAAGTTCGCCATAGCTCTATACGGTGGGGAAAATGTCACCAATTTGGATGAACTCAGAGTAATTCAGTACACACGCTCCATCGCTAAGCAGCCTGTAATGGCAGCCTTTGAACTAGCGACATTTCCACCAAGTGCAGCATGTGCAGAACATTCACTGCGGACATTTTATCAGGTATGTTCTTTCAACTCTACGCTGAGAGTTTAACTGAATGTATATAATACCGAATCCTTAAATAACAAAACTAGTTATTTTCTCCTAGGTTCAGCAGTGGTACGATAACTTTTCCCTTAATCCAGTCGACTGGGGGGTGAAAACTGGATGGAGGATTCTTGGTTCCAATACCGACTAGCCGGGCACCTGCTCCTGAGTCATTGTTGCGCCTGATTTCCTGTGGCTGTAAGACAGACTGTGGCTACAGATGTGAATGCAGGCGTGCTGGATTGGCCTGTTCAACAATGTGTGGACGTTGTAGAGAAGGAAGCTGCATGAATACAGAAATTCAAAACTTTCATGGAAGTGTCAACGAAGATGACACAGAGGAAGCTACTCTATAAATAACTTAAGGTAATTCACAAACAAAATAACTAAATAGTTTTTCATATTTTTTGTATACGATTCAAAATGAAAGAGTAGTAGAAATGTACGCACATATACATGCTTTGAAGGTAACTAAGAGGATTGGGGTTTTATTAACATAGAAAACCCTATTTCAGTTTAAGTAAGATAAAGCTTTGCTAATACATACTGCACTAAAAGTTATATTACCATTGGCCTAACGTAGTTTACTTATTTTGGAATTAATTAAAAGTAAAATTGAATTAGGAATCGAAGTAGTGTTGTTTCACTTTATGTGTCGAATAACATAACATTCCAAATTATTTACATAAATTTTATATAAATAAGTTACATATATGTGTGTGTGAATTACTTGAAATTTATAAATAGCTTACATTTACCTAGATTCAGTCCTCGCAATTGCACTTGACGATGCACGCCAGTGTTTGTGACCTCACGACGCGCGCCATTGTTTAGGCGGCCGTATCTCCTCAACAGTCCATCCCATAATAATGACTAATGCACCGTTAAAAAGAGAAAACTATTACTAATATCGACTTCAGAAACCACTTTTTAAGCTATATGGCTTAATTCTTACTCTCCGAGTCAGTTAATTCGTAAGTTTACTAATTTTTCAATATTTTCTTGAAATAAAATCGCTTTAACAACCCCCAAAATAAATTTTTTTACAAATTTAATATTGAAAGCAATTCAGTATGATCTTACGATGAATTAAACATTATATAGAAGATTATTTATTTTTGGGTTTAATATCTGAAGGATCAATTTCGCCTGTGTGTCGATTTTTGCGACTTAAGACATTCTTGCCCAAAAAACAAGGATGCCGACATGGGAAAATAGGGGAAATTCAGTATGTTGTTTAGGAAGGTGAGTAGTACTAATGACCACATTTGCAGCTTTATAATATTTTTTCTGGGTTAGGGCCTTTATGAGTCTACTCAGTATTACAGGCGACAGTGGAGGTGGTGGGTGCAGTCTGCGTCTCTCTACAGTTTGGGAGTGGTGTTGGTGGCGCCGTCTGGACTACAGTCTGCTGGGGGAGGTAGTCTCCTCAGCGTCTGTGCCCCTGACGGTCCGCTTATTCTTCCCCGACTGCGTGGCGCGACTCTTGGGGAGTCCTGGCGATATAGTGGTAGTCTGAGCCTCTCTGTTGACTTGGGCTTGCTATCAGAGCCCCAGAGATCTGTCAGCAAGTAGAGGCGCAGAGAATGTCAATCTTATAGGATTTTTGTTGCCCTTTATGAAGAGGTCGAGCACGTACTTGCGTCCATATACACTTTGGAGTGCTAGTGGAGAACGATCCCAACACCCCCAAGTGGCTGCAGCCGTAACTTGTATAGACCAGAGCGAGAAGGAAGAGGGAGAGGGGCTGAGTTACAGCAGAGTCTTCACCGTTGAGACTGGGGCATAGCTGGTCTGTGCGTGCTGGAGGGCTTTCGAATGCCTCGCCAAAATCCCTGATCATTTGTTATATGGTATTAAGTATTGTATTTCGTCACCACCAATTATTTACAATAATTTATTGTCTTTGTTGTAATTAGGTCCTATAATTTGCTAGCTAATTTAGACCCATTCAATAATTTTAACACAAACTAATTATTTAAAATTGTCCCCTTTCCAACAAAAAAAAAGTATGATCCCAATCGGTTTATAAATAATGGAATTCTGAAGTAACAAACATAAATAAATTTAACCTAATTGAGAATCTCCATCTTTTTTATGTCGGTTAAATATATGCTAATTATTGAGTTTTAGTTAAATTTATTGCACCCCTTATCAAATACGATATGTCGGGTACTGACCCTATAAAAACGCGTAGAAATGCTAAAAATACTACAGGTTCTTCACACTAAAGCAAGCACTTTGGACAAATGTTGTGTCCAGAATATTTATGTATTAGTCTATCGTAGTGGCCTTATATATTAACCTCTGAATTAAGTAAAATCTATACATCGTGCACGTTTGCTGAACTGCTGAGTTTGTATTAACAAACTGAAGAAATATACAAAATACCTGAAAGTGTAAACGCAATCACGGTTTTAAAAATTACTTTCTTTACCATGAAGATCTTATAAAAGTAAAAATTCATATGGCGAGTTGCAACCTAGAACAGGTTAACACCACCCAGCGAGAACATTCGTTGGGAGTCCATCATCTCTGAACAGGAACGTGAAGGCTTTCTTTCTGCCAACCTACAAAGGTGAGATGACATGAGTGTGGAGCAGCGACAAAATGAAAACAGTGAACGGAAATGATGTTCCTCGAGAAACCCCCAATTTCAGCAAAATGTTCGCACCTAAGAATCACGTATAAATGCCCGTAAAATTTTGGACTGGTCAACCTTCTAGAAAATCATAGAACACAAATTTTTATACTGAGAGCACGTAGATTCACATAGGAACATTTTCCGTGCTCTTAGCGGAAGATTACAGTATGCTATGTGTTTAGAACTCTAAAAATGTTATCACTAACAATATTTTTAAGACAGCAAATGAATTTCACAATAATTTTATAAATTATGGGGTAAATGAAATAAAACCTACAAATAATGACGAAACAGATATTAATCTTTTAGAAAAGTATGTCCAATTTAACATTTAAAAATGCGAATATAATGGTGCAAACCACACATGTGAATCTATAATCAATTATTTGAAATCTAAAAATTCTTTTTAATATGATGAGTTAAGTAGTAAACTCATAAAATGTTTTGGCTGTGAGCTTAGTAAACCTAAATTTGATATGTAAAAAAAATTTAGGGCCCTGTAATCTTTCCTGACCGACTAAACCTTGCAGTAACTATCTCTATTTTATATATATATATATATATATATATATATATATGCGTGCGTACAACAAACTGAAACAGGTACAAAATAACACATTATATTCCTATAGCTCTATTAAACACATATTTAAAGGCAACTGAAAACTTATTTACAAAGATTGTATGGTCAAATAATAAAACATCAAATATCACCTCCTTCAAATTTTGCATTCGAACATGGTTATTCAAATGAAAAAATATTTTTTAGTCAACTTATTCTATTCTAGAAGCATTAAGTAATAATAAACAGGTGGAGGTATGTTCTATGATTTGGAAAAAGCGTTTTATTGTGTAAATTATGATATGTTACTAACAAAAACGCCTCATACTGGTATAAGGGGTAATTTTCAAAAGCGTTTTGTTTACCATCGTAGTGAAAAATCACAGCTGATAGATTTAAAAAATAAAGACAGCACGGAGTCATTTTCTGAAGTAGTAAAAAATAAAAAATGGGATGACTCAGGGATCTGTTTAGGGTCCCCTTCTGATTTTAATTTGTACAAATGAGCTTCCAAATCCATCTATGGGTAATGCAATACTATAATAGTTGCTGTTGATACATGGTTTTATTAAGTCATAAAACAGATGATCAGTTAATGGCATAAACCAAGGAGGTTGGTTCAAAATTATCAGAATGGATTAAATTCTATAAATTAGTAAAATGTTTGATAAACTCAATTTTGTATTTTTTCTTCACAAAAGAGTACAAATAACATTTATTATATATTTTGTAACAATTATAAATTAAATGAAGCGAATGATGCAAAATTTCTGGGAATATAGATAGAAAAAATGTTAACGGGAAAGCCATATTTAATTTCTAATCCCAGAATTAATTTCGGATGTTTTTGTACTTTGCTGGATTAGCATGTAGTGTACTTAAAACCATCAATTCTGCATATTTTCATTCATAAATACCTTATGGGATAGTTATTATTTTGGTGGGGAGGGGAAAAGGTAGGAATATTCAGATGATGCTGAAAATATTTAATTAACAAAATTCAGTAATAAGAATAATTATTCAGAGCAAGAACACTTAAGACAAAAATGCAAATAAAGAAACCGCCACATAAAACTATCCTTTAAGAAGTCAAAACAGTAACTTAATAATATTTTTGACGCTTAAATGCGTTGGGGGAACCACTTAGTAAACAAAATTGGTAGCAATAATTAGGGAACCTGAAACAGAAAAAGTAATTGCAAAAAACTTACGTATGGTTTACGTACATATGTGGCAATTCCAAAAGATAAGCCCAATAGGCTATATTTCCATTAAGTTTTTTGATTGAAGCATCATTTAGTGATTTTGGTCCTCCTGTTTCATACTTATTCCATTTCAATTCCTGTTTATCTGATTTTCTTAGCTGTCCTCCGGACCCTAAGCATTAATGGATTAATAACAATTTGACATTACTATATTTTTCTTTCCATTTTAAAGGATCGTTTTATTCATCAGAGTTTTTTTTATATTTAATTTAAGTTTTATATGTAGTTATTTAAACTAGTTTACTTCTACAATTATTACAAAAATAAAAAATAATTCCGAAATCACAAACAAAGTCCGTTAGGATTTTCATTAAAAAATATCAAGATGTAAATAATAAAACGTAAATAATAAGATGTTAATGATAAGATGTAAATAAGAAGATCTAATTGCCAGCGTCATCACTTCTACGGCAACGTATGTACACTACGCGCATATAAACAGCTTAAAACTAAAAGCGGTTAAAAAAAATATTTTTTTTGTTCGGTAATTATCTGCTGTAGTTTGTCAGCGTTGTTCGGAGACACTGCGGGCAGAATGCACAGTTGTGTTTAGTCTGGCTCAAGTTTGCCTAAACTGATACACATCTGCTTTTGATAACTTTGTCTGCAAAACAATTGTCCTTTATAAACTTAACATTTAGTTAGATATGCAGCTTAGACCTTTGTACTGTATGTGTTTGACTAAAATCTAACTTCGACGTGGAATTGACTACAAATATATAAACTGTTACCTATAATGCCACAAAACTGAAAGTACATATTGCAAATTAAATTGTCTGAACTCATATAATGTTGATGGTTTTAAGAATTCTAAAAAGAGCACATTCATAAAAAAAATATTGGAAAATGAGCTGAGACAATTTTGATTGCTGTCAAAGAAAATACCGAATTCAGCAGTAGGTACTATGAAAGGCTAATTTTCGAAAAGACATTACTAGTGCAAACAAAAAATAATACAGGTTAAGACCCTAAGACCCCTTGAGTATCTACATTTCTGGTAGTAATTATCAAAACTGCTGCACACAAAAAGTCACTGCTTTGTTAACACGACCGGTCATGAAATACGCTAAAATGTATATAATACTAGCTGGTTCCCGCAACTTCGTTTCTGGGGTTTCATGTTTAATGCAATAATGTTTCTGAAACAAAAATGTTTTGGAAAGTTCCAAATGGGGCAAAATGGTGTTAATGGCCATTAACATCCGTTTTACAAACATTTTGAAAAGAAAAAATGTTCCACAATTGTTTTAAGTTAACATGTTCTGCCACCCATCTCCCTCAAACTATAATTTGTTTTGGTTGAAAATAGTTTTTCCTCATTAAATTAAAATATTTTATAACTTCCGTTCTGCCCCTACAGCCCTACTTCATTTTAACCCACCTCCCTCCAAAAGTTATTATTTTTGACAGCTAAAATTTTGCGTACGCACACGCACAATTGACTAAAGTCTTATAGTTTATTTACTAATTTTATAAGGTGTCCCATTCTGTCCGTGTTTTGCTACCTGCTTAAAACAATAATTCAAATAGCTCACTAAGTTTATTTATTCACTAATTTTTGGGCATCCTGTTCTGTCCCCCTAACTCGTTTTGTCGTCCCCCGTCCAATTTTTTGCAGAAATTTCATCGTAGTTGGATGACTGGATTTGAACCGCATAGAAGACGAACAATAATTTTTAGGACATAAACTAGCAGTCCACCTGCGGCATTGCTCGCGTGTATTACTCGTAACAGCGAGTAGTTACTTCAATTGAAGGACCTCTTTGTACGCCAGGTTAGTAGCTCAGCCATCAAGTATTAGGACAACTATGCTGCAGTTTGAGCTTAGTCTGCAGCTGGCAACGTAGCTATAGCTTCCATGTGAAAAACAGTCAATCTATTTCAGCCAATTTTAACAACTGTCCCGGGCCGTATTTAGAGTCATAGCAAAACAGATCTTGAATTTGAGAGGGTATTTTGATGGTGTAAATAGTATATATATATATATATATATATATATATATATATATATATATATATATATATATATATATGTATATATATATATGTATGTATGTATGTGTGTGTGTGTGATATGATGACTCAATTACATCTAGCGCGATTATTGGTGGCAGTGTCCTTAACACATAGGCGTCTAAAGTTATTTGAAAATAAATAAAATATTCACTCACTGGGCACATAGAGGTTGTACAACCATATGTAACGGTAGAATTGCTAATGATGTAATTGTTTTTTTTTTTTTGATCGCCTGCTTTGAAAGGTTTACAAAGGCAAACATACACCCCTCCCCTCAGAAATGGGTATTTGAGTTATTTTCGCATGGTAAAACTCAGCTAATTGTTTATCGTATTTACGTAAACATCATTCAGCAGCAAAATATACCTTAATATCTCAACTGGTTAGGTGGATATCATGGGGTGAATGAAAACATATTTTGCGCTTTTTCGCCTTTTAAATGATTAAACTTTGCACAATCTTACTATCATGTGTTAAAAATTTATATAATATCCAATTCAGGTGGAAATCTCGACGACAACCCATTGAGTCAAACTGTAATCGACGATTCATTTAATAACTTTATTTAATTCCTTCACATCTCTAAAAGTTAGGATTTAGTAAAGTTCTTATATCTGTTTACGGGCATTTACGTATATATCATTATAAAACAAAAAGTAACTATACATATATCCGGGTTCTATAGCATTTATTAATCTGAAATAAAAGTCGCGTCCATATATTCAATTTCAGTGATATCGATACATACCGATCACGAATCGAAAAAATATTTCAACTTTTTTTTACATCTTTGGAGTATTATTTTGAAAATATCCTGAAATATCTTTTCGGTCTTTACGTAAACATAATTCTGAAGCAAACAGCATTTCGATATCTCTACTAGTTCGATAGTTATCGAAGAATAATCGAAAACACATTTCACATCTATTCACCCCATTAATTAAAGCTTTTATAAACTTCTTGAAGTCCTGTATTATATATTTGTATACGTATATAATTTAAGGAAAAATCACGATAGCCATTATGTTAGAGCGGTACAGGCGATCAAAAAAAAACCCCCCCCCCCCCCCATTTTACTCTTTGGGAGACGAATTTCGAAAAACCTAAAAACTAGTTTCTTCATTCCCATTTACATCATTATCATTTTGAGATAAAATGCAAGTCTGTGTTCCGAAGGGTTCGATAGATGTCCACTATTACTCGAAAACAAATTTCGGGTCTTTTCAGCCCCTTAAAAGTAAAATTTCGTAAAACATTCAAATTGGCTAATATGCTTTTTCTATGATTGACCCATTGAAGTAACCCCCTTAAGGAACGAAATTCGAAAAATCCCTTCTAATGCTCACCTTCGACCTTCAGGGAACCAACACAAAAAAAAAGTCACATTCCTAGGTTTAGCGGTTTGGGCTGCAGTGTGATGTGCCAGTCAGTCAGTCAGTGTTCTCATTTATACATAGAGACGAGTACACCGAGATCGCTAATTAATAACAAGTAGTGTTTTTGTTCGTCTGAGTGTCGTCAAGATCATGAAGGGCAAACTGTAACACTGGACTTGAAATAAACACACTGCAATGGATGAACGAAAACATTCACAGTGATGTTCTACGAATTACCTTTATTTTAAAAATGTTGCTGATACTTAATACAAAATTTTCGGAACGTGCGTTTTTGGTCCGGTATTTAGAATTATAGGATCTTTTATACACACGAACATGGTAAAGCACGCACAGCTTCACTGATGCGAAGGAACAACTAAAGCCTAACAGTGTGGTGAGAAAAATGTCTGTTCTGCGCTGTGTATATCCTCAACCCGAGACACAGAAGACTGGGGTAGCATCTGCAGTGTAACATTATTGCCGTTTTATTGCCCTCCGCCAGGTGACCTTGAGTGTTCAACCTCTACTATCCCTTCCCCTCACCCAACCATCTTTGCAAGTCCCATCAAGAAAAGGCGACATCCGGCACGTCTGTCTGAAGAATTAAGTTCTGACGTCTTTTACATGGCACTACACTCCAGACCTCCAAAGCCCCGAGCTTTCGTCACCCACCACCAGGGCCTAAGCGTTGACAGTCTGTATATCTTAGTGTCTGTGACCTAGTACATGGATGGCACTCGCGTAGCTATCTCCTACATCTGCGCGGCTCACAGCGATGCAGTAGTAACGTGCTGCAGGATCGCTCGGCCTCTCTGGGTGGACGAGAGTTGGTCGCGGAGAAATTGCTGTACCTCCTCGACCACTTGTGCCTCTTCTTCAGTCGTCAGAGCTTCTTCGTATCTCACATAGCAGCATACCATGTGAAGCACTCTCTTCTTATGCTAGCTGTACGTCAAGCTGGACTCGTAGAACAGCCGCGGGTATACCGAAGCATTGTCGTGGGTTGCAGTCTCCTCTGTCATCTAGAGAGCGACATGATTGGCGAGTGCGACTACATTGGAGGCAAACTTGTGCAAGTAAAATGGAAGTTCACGCATGGACAAGTTTGCCTGTATGAACAAATATTTCGAATATGGCTAGGAATAAGTGGGGTGACACACCGAGGCCGGTTACATTAAGGCGACTCGCAAGTGCACGCTTGAACAAGCTTGTGTTTCCGACACGGTTTGTTTTAAGAAGCAAGCTTGCTCCTTCACTGGTCAGTTCGCACCGAGTTCTCAGTGTGTGTGATGACGGAGACCTCATAGCTTGTGTTGAGAAAAAGCGGGGCTCCTGGGATGCGGCCTGTAAGAAACATTCCAATAGAGATTGCGTGAAGAAACTGTGGTCGGAAGTAGCTGATGAACTGAAATTTGAATGTAAGTATTCAGTGTAATTATTGACGACAATTAACATGAAAATATTTATTCTCTAAATACTTAGGCCCGGTTTTACCACCTCCGGCTAAATCTTCCAGTTTGGTAACTTCCAGTTAAGCAAACCTCCGGTCAAATCTTCAAAAGTGTTTTACCAACAATATTTAGCTGGCAGTTACGTAGCCGACAGCCTATCGGTAAGCCTAGTTCTATACTGTGTGTGTTGGTAATGAAAGTAACCAGGATTTGGTAATATTAATTTTTCAGGCGTTGTAAGGGAAACACTTTCGATAGGCATTTGTTAATTGTTTCTTGCTTGTGCGAGCG
>PNEQ01046966.1:0-37904 GCA_003012365.1 Medauroidea extradentata | reverse complement strand
TCGTATTAAAAATTATAAAAATTACAGTTTCCCATTTTTGTAGATTTTGTGGTTTCAAGCCCTTATTTTTCTAAAAACTGTTTTTAATTTTTTACTCGAAAGTAAAGCATACTACCTCATAATGTTATATATATAAACGTCAGCTGATAAAATATCTACTCGGCAAAAAATCTCATCGAAATTTGATGAGTAGTTCAGATGTTATTGACGATTGAGTGTTCCAGTCACCCGCTCGACATCGTACCTTTCCATACCCCTTAACAGCCACGGGCAGCCAACAAGCACGGCAAAGTTCGTCCGTATCAAATAAATCGCCACGCCATTTCACGTCTGTATTAGTATTTAGTCTGTGACCTCACCATGTTCTGCATGGTAGATATTTCTGACGTCACGCAGGGTGCAGGACATGGGGCAGGGTCGAGCCAGTGACGTACAGTCAGGCAAACGTCTTGGGGAAGGAGGCAACGTGTTAAAATCACTTTCTCGCCCCGAATTGACTACAAGTTAGTTAAAATATAATATATAATAATGTATGGTTGTTCGTTCGTCCTCTATGAGCTTCTATACCATTCGTCCGGCTGCGATGAAACTTTGGTGGGATGTTATACTATGTGCCCCCCCACCCTTTTTTCCTTCCAGGTTTCTGCAAAAAAAAACAGGAGAGAAGGCGCAAATCGGTGTGGAAGGGCAAAATGGGGTACCAAAAAAATTTAGTAACGAAAAATCTGTGAGTTGTGCATGTACCCATAACAGTTTCTGTCAGGAAAAATGTCGGGGAAGGAGGCAAGAGGGTTAAATCGAGGTTAAACGTAAACAAATTTAGTGAGCAACTTAGTTCGTGAGTTGTGCATGCGCCCAGAAGGTTTCTGCCAAAAACATTTATATGTTGGGGGCATGGGCGGGGCCAAAATGGGGTACAGGATTTTAAAAAAAAACACAATGTACATCGTAACGCACGCCGGAGAATTTAGTAGTTTATAAGAAACTTATAAATATCTCGAAATCGCGTGAGTTTGAGCGTACTCGTACTGCAGGTGAAGTTGGGAACTAAAAAGGAATTTACTAGCAATGTAAAATCAGCTGAGATTAATATTCAGAATAAATAAAACACTAAAAATTAAGTTTCGAGATTAATTAAATTAGGTGTTTTTGTATTAAAAATTACTCATTAAGAACAGGCTGTTGCAAAACTGAAAGTCAATATTTTCGGAGAACAATATTCATATGCACCTATAGGAACTAGAAATTACAAATAATCGCGTAATAAAATTTTTATTTTTATTTAGTCCCTCGTTTCGAGCTTTTAAATGTTGACTATGCCGTTGGAAGGTGGGGGTCTTGTTATTTCGCCTTTGTGCCTGGCTCGCTGACTATTTCTAGAAAGTGGCCTGATTACCGTGGGTCAGCCACCTCTCCTAACAAGAGAAACAGTTTTCCGCCTGGAAGTCGGTCTACGCCGCCTGCCGGGGTAAAACGTGATGTCGGGATCAGAGGCATGATGGGGACCTCGGGTTGATTAAGATGTAGTCTCGGTCGTGAGACGGTGTTCGAGGGAAGGAAACTGCTTCTCAAAGGACTAGGATGCCGGTAGGGTAGCGGCGGGTTGTCAGAAATTAGTGTAACTGTAGTGTGGGCATCGGACGAGAAGCCAGGTTGCGAGGGCTGGCATGGAACAGATGATTAGACGCCCTTGTCGTAGAGGACCGACGGCATATAACTTAAGTATTCTGCCTGTGGAGACCTCAGTAATAAGTTACTGATAAGTTTGGTAGTGGTTTTTTTTTTAAGGCAGGAGCTATAGTTAATGTTAAAGTTGAAATTAATGGTAAAGTGAATGTAAATAGAACAATATAAATCCAAGTTGATTTAGTAAACTGTTAACTTATTATGGAATGGAAGTGCGAATTGTTATTTGGTCACTGTTATTGCGAGTCTAGTCTGAACACCCACACATAAAGAAAGATAAACATAATTCGTAAATTGAAAAAGGAATGTAATAATTAATTCGTAAATGACTCTTAAATATCGCCGTGTTTAAATATCCTGAAAATGCTTAATTCTGTATAAATAATTGTTGATTTATAATTGTCCGAATTTAAAATGTTTATCAGTTTTATCCTATATTTAAGTAATTCTTCTAGTCATTCATTTTTGTCAGGGTTAATGCTCTATGATTACTATCATAACTTATCATTTTTATTCAATATTGTAGTCGTTTTAATGAAGCTGCAGTTGTTTAAATTCATTTTCAGTAAATTCTCTGGCCCCAGATTTCATAATTTTTCAGCCTAAATGTTAAGTAGCCTAATAATTTTTATTTCGGGTTATATATCAGCAAAACAGACGGATTCATTACTGAGTTCATAACCCTTGCGATCATATTGGTATATCCGACATTTAGCCCATAAACGAGTAGTCTGGTATTATTTTGTTTTGCCCCATGACGTTACGCAATTTCAGTTTTTCAAAGTCTTATTTTAGCCTACTCCAGAGCAACGTTCCCCATAGTATGTCATCCATGACAATATGAACATGGGCTAAATAAATTTTTGGATAATTTGCTGTATACCTCTATTTAAACTATTTTCAGTCAGACCTATTAAAATATTACTAAAAGCTGCCTCCAAAATACTGATTTCGGTACGGCGGATTCGATCATTAAAATGCGGCAGGCACGATTGTTCACCCCTGCTGGGGAAACACACAATTTTTTAAATAATTTTCAACCAGCACCCCCCCCCCCCCCTTCTATTCAACCACGAGTGTCACACTTCCGGTCGAGACATTCGAAAATTTTTTTTTGTTCGTACAAACTGGGCTGGAGCATGAAACACAGTCATCATTAGGCGCAGAAAACGGAGGGAGCGGAAGGGGTGAGGTGAACAGTAGTGGAGCCCCTCCCCCTTTTTTTCTCTTGCCCCCAGGAGTTTACACAGTGTACCAAATGTTTGCGGCACCTGGGGTACACACACCCCTGTAGTCATTCATGTTCGTAATACCTCACCTCCCCCCCTCCCCCATCATAATAAATAACCCAACACACCAACATCATCTTCCCCGTCCGAGTCTTTCTTTTTAAAAATAAAATATTTATTTTATTGTTTAAAAATAGACTGGCAAAAAAGTACGTTCCAAACGTAGAACTTCACCTTAATGTTCTCCAAAATAACGTAAGTTTTTAATAAAATGTATGCGTCACGATAAGAAGTTTTATTCCTAAAGTACAGTAACTATAATTGTTGAAATTTTTTATGAAGAAGTATTGTAAAATTTGTGTTGAAGAATTGCACATTATTGAAATTTGTTTTAAATTCGTATTTTAGGTAATTTTCCGGGCAAGGACCGACACCTCCACATCATCGCACGCCACTCTGAATGCGTCCATTCAACCCAGTAAATCTGATCATGCTCTCAACTATCATACACCAAACGTAATTTAAAGTAGACTCGGGAGCGAGTAGTGTCGTTTTAATTTATCCTTGTGGCCAACATAACACTTTCCTAATCAGTTGAAGATTTAGCTACCGGTGACATTTTTCTCTTGGTATTGTAAAAAAATATTGTCGCGTATTGCTGACGAAATTAAAGATGTCAGCATATAGGCTCCGTTTGGTAAATATTTCTTTAAACTACTATGATATGTTTTGCGTGTGAAGTAATAAGTCAGATTTACTTGGCTAAGTAAATTTCGACGTTTAAGAAGTTATAATGTGAAAACCGCCGATTGGTTACATGTAACTACCGTAAAGAGGTGAAAAAAAATTTTAATCTCTTTCATAAAAAAACTTATTTGATGGCTGACTGTTTCAGTGACTAAATGCTACAGCTTTAAAAGTGATTTCCACTTATTCTCAGTGAATTTTACCTTCTTTTCAGTAAATTCTACAGGTCCATCAGTCACACACACATACCGTTAGCTGGAATGCCAGTGATAAAAGACACCGCCTACCTGCATGTTACAGGCTCAGAAGTGCGAGCTATAAGGGCGACTTTGGAGAGCGCATCAAACGCCACATCGCCTCAACGAGCCAAGCGCTGAACTAGCATGCAAGGTTCCCACCGATCCATTTTTAATAAGGGACTTTAAACGGTGACAATATAATTTTATTTGTGGAAAGTATGCAGCAAAGTTCAATCTGAGTTTCACATGCATACGGTTAGAACATTTTTAAATACGGCAGACTGAAAAGGTCGTTTTTAGCTATGTTTGAGGCCTTAGAAACACTGTTTTTAATAAGCATAGTGGTACATAATTAAACGCTAGAAATCATTATTCTATAACTGTAGGTTTCTTGAAGCCAACTTGCGAAAGTTAAACAATAGCAATCCTAGACAATAGTTGTAGCCAACGTTTTAAACAAAATTGTTTCCAGTATTACGAACTTCTGAGGCACAATCTCTGACGCCGGAACCTCGTGCATCTAACTGCGGCGCAAGAGATCACGCGTAACGAATTAGTAATTCCGGATAAATATTTACTCATAAAGTTGGCAGATACTATTATCTAGGATTGCCATGAGTATTTCATCCATATTGGCTTCGAAAAAAGCGCAGAAATCAATTGATGTTTTCAGCATTTATTTATCTACTACGCACTCTTAACAACAACATACCATAATTGTTCGAAGTGGTTTATTTTTGTACGTTGGCACAATGGGCGCATGTGGAACAGTTTCGTAAAGAACCCTGTTTACGAACACACTGCAACGAACATTGGTGCAGCGTGTGAGAAGAAAGTTTTTCTAAGAAATGCTACTAAACGTGCGTTTGATATATTTATTTACGAAAAGAAAACACGCTTAGGACTATGATTCTCTATCTTTGTTTTTTGTTTTTAGATATCATGTTTGAAACACGGTTACCGAGCACCTCAAAACAGTTTTTTCAGACTGCTGCCGAGTAAAAAATACCAACCGCAACGGTAAAACGAATATAGAGAAAGACACGCTGGACTTAACTTCATACTTTCCATAAATAAAATAATATGGTCACCTCTTGAAGTCACACAGCTAGAGGTAGGAAATTTCGCGAAAAGATTATTGCATCACTTTGTTTCAGTGCCTTACGTGCGCACCTGCATCCCGGCTTTGTGGTCAGTGATTGGATGCCGTAACACCCAGCGTGTGGTGGTTAAACCCGCAAATCACAGACGTGATGTGTCGCAGTTATCCATGTACTGGTTGGCACAGTCAAATGAATAATGTCTCAGCACAAAAGACTCTTGTCAATAGCTATGAAGTTGAGCTGCAGGCGTGCACGTAAGGCACTGAAACAAAGCGAAGCAAAAATTTTTTTAACCAAAAATTCCTGTCCATACACGTAGCCAACGACCGAAACTGTGTGGGCAGTTTTCACGCTCCGCCGATAAAGGCGATACGGTTGTTGACGCACGACCCACACTAGCTCTTATCACATGCCTGCTTCCGTACCTTAGACACGGCAACTAGCTCCTGATGTATAGGGCCTTTAATAATTCAGTGATTGTAAACACTTAGCGCAGAGAGCGAATTCCGGCCTAGCAACAGTTGCCAGGGGGCATGTGTGTGGGTGCAGGACGCTGCTACCCCCTTGACCACTGCGCCCTTCTTTCAACCCCCCACCCCTCTTCGGGCCTTCCGTGCCCACAAGCCCTAGGTCTCGGGATCAATAACACGGCGGCGCACAACAGGTGTAGGCCGGCCGGTAGGTGAGAAGACGGCGCGCCCCGCAGCATCCATGTACCAGTGACACGCAATAGTTACGCGTACAGAAGCGCAGTAGCGTCGCTGGGACAATCCTACAAGCGTCACCAATATCCACCAAGGCGATCCGACTTCGATTCCCGGCGAGGTCAGCCCCAGGATTGTCACATGTGGGAATCGTGCCGGACGGTGCCGCGGGTCGACAAGTTTTCTCGGGGATCTCCCGTTCCCCCCGTCCCTTCATTCCGATGTTTCTCCGTTACAGGACCTCATTCAATGTCATCCTTTATGGCAACCATATGCCTATGCGCACCCAATAGTAAGTATGCATCCAAGGTACAATACCCTGGTTGTCGGATACATACGCATATGATATTTATTATCATTTTTACTATCGGCAGCAGCATTTTACGAACCATCAATACTGTTCCAGCGGACAATCGTGTATCTACAAATACTTGAGACATCTTTCCCTGGACATGGGTTTCACGTAGATCACAATATGAAGCTGAATATGAGAGGGTTTTTATATCCCTTTAACAACAATATTTATAAGGGAACTGTAGATTCTAAATTTTATTTATAGATTTTTGCAATAACTTAGATTTAAAATATGTTTGGTAAATGTTGCAACGTTGAGGCATAGAAAATATTTGTGATTAATTTTGGAGATCATTATAGTGTTATGTGTAAATATTATGTTGCACTAGTAATCATTCTTGAAAGTTAACCTATTATTTCCTTGCAATAGTTCTGCATTTATACATGGTGAAAAATCGCGAGAATGTTTTCTGCCAGCGTATTCTGCAAACCAGTTTAGCGTCCTGCGTCATGTATTATTGGCCGACGGTTATATAGCACAGTCTAGTTGTTTACAGTGGGCCAATGATAACTTGTTTACAGTGGGCCAATGATAACTGTTAAATAATTGCTAAATCGGGAAATTTCGCGAGATATTTACCGAATTTCATAAAAATAATAATTTACTTTCGGGTTAAGATACCCCTTCGGATAAAAAATAACCCCATATTACGTTCGATAATAGCTGGGCACAGCCTTGTTTTATATTTTGGTGTTTATTTGTTGCAAGGTATCGAAGTTGATTTTGTTTCATTTTAAATGCACTGCAAAAAAAATTCCTTTCGGTTTATCTAAAATATAATACCACGTTGTCTAATTCAAACATCTAGCATTATTCTAATAGCACTAGACTTTGAGGCCACGTGCCTTGTAAACAGTGATGTAACGTGCTAGCAGAACTCTTAAGTAACTTCTTAACGTGCAATGTGTGCATTTACGAAAAAAAAAAAAAAAAAAAAAAAAAAAAAAAAAAGAAAAAGAAAAAGAAAGAAAGAAAAAAACTAACCTTTTCAACGATGCCGGAATGGTAGTTTCAAAACAACACGTTAATTTTAAAGATCATTTCGTAGACCGTCAAAATGACTAATAACGGCTTTTCCAAGCTATTATATCTAAACAACTACTCATGGGATTCGTGTGAAACTACGATAGAGAAGTGTATTGAACTTTACAAAAAACTTTCCACCAATAAAAATATGGGGTCAACACTGGGAGAGTCAGTCAGGCGAGTGATCTACGATACCACTGCACGCCGTTTATAGTGTCTTGCGGTAGAGGCGATACCGCACCAGATGAGCCAGTCAACATAGCCCTTGGCGCCGTGCCTCACTCACACTAGCACAACAGCCACCAGGCGGGTGTATTTAACAGTTTAACCATTAGTTGAAAGGACAGTACTTGTACGCGTAGAAACCTGGTTTCCAGTGCGTGGGTTGACTTTTAACTTTGGTAGTTGACTGGAACCACGGTATAAGAGGAAGAGGTCTTGACACTGCGTATGCTCTCCTGTAAGTGAAAGTGACCCCTTCATGTCGCCGAGCGCTAGTAGTAACTTGGTGAAAAATTTTTCTTGTTTACATCTCGCGTTTTAACATTTTTGCAATTATTTACATAAAATAATGTTAATAAGGTAAGCTGATATAGTATATACATGTTCCATGTCCATAAATGCATTGGCATGTGCGGAACTGTTTATAAAAGTTGTCTGAAGAAATATGTAGTGTATTATTGTTTAAGTGAACACATTCGAACAAAATCTATTATTCGTGCCCTACAAAAATGTAGAATCGTTGCAATGTTCACCTACAAGTAAAGTATTGAAAAAGTAAATTTTATTGCTGTAAAAAAATGTGTTCCAATACAATATTACGTTCCCATTTTTTTTATTCGATATAATACTCGCAATTCCGATAACAACTTCACATTTTTAACTAAGCCAATAACAAAAACCAGACAAATCTTCCACCAAATTACTACTAGCGCTCGGCGACAAGAAGGAGTCACATTTTATTCCTCAGTGTCTTGGACCGTGACTGTGAGTGAAATAATGAATCGTAGGAGCAGGTGTCTGGTGTCATACTGAATCAGCCAGTATTCTCCGTCACGGACACATTTTTTTCTGACTAGCTTTTTGGATGCTCCGTTCTGCCCTCGTACCCCGTATCGCTCCCCCCCCCCCAAAAAAAAACTAAAATAGAGTCTGTTTTGGTAGAAACCTTTACGAACGCACGTACAACTCACCGACATTTTGATTTTTTCACTGAATGTTTGCTTGCCCCGTTCTGACCCTCTAACCAGTTTGCCCCTCCCCTTATTTTTTTTTTTTGTTGACGCACAACTCACCAAATTTTTAACTGCAATCGGATAAATGGTATGAGAACGCACAATAGACGAACAAACATACAAACGTTCGTTTTTATACAGCAGATTTATTTCACCACAGTTGGCCAACATATAACAATAAATATCCCGTAAGGCGATCTGTTTCAGCGGCGCTGGGCCCGCTAGAGAACATGCAGGTCTGACAGATTGTCGGCTTGGCGAGGGGATAAAGAATAGTGCAGGAGGGGATTTTTTTCTGCAGCACGTCGAGATTCAATTGGCGAGCAGGGGCATCCATCACTCGCAGAGACGCACCTGCTTCTACTGAGAGATTATATCCAGTCGACAGTGGGCGACACCTTAACCACCAAACATCACAGGAAGACAACACGTATAGACCGTTCACGATAAAGTGAGCACTGCATAGTTTCCTTTCAGCCGTTTTGCATCCATCTTCACTAGTTTTAATATGAAACTTCTGTGTAACTAACCACCAGTGTAACCATTTCAACAAACTAAAAAGTTAACATATATTGGCCCAATGAAACATATTTTTTATTGACTGAATTTATTTGCTTGGACATACTCCATTGCGAAATAAATGACTGTCAAAAGAAGAAAACTAAAATAAGACAAGAAAACATAAATAAGCAGAGTACGCTTTAGTCATCAGGATACATACACAGTAGTTTTCCAAACAGTCAGTATTAACGACGTTTCGGGAATCTGTTCCCGTCATCAGGTACCTGATGTTTTGTTTCGTCTCATCGTTTGTGTTTGTTGTTTTTTCTGTTTGTGTCCGACATCTTTGTGTTTTGTTTAGTCTCATCGTTGTATCGTTTGCTGTATTTCTGTTTGTGTTTTTTGTTTCGTCTCACCGTTGTGTCGCATCTCACTTAGGTTTCTTTTTTTTTATATTTTTGTTATTTCTTTTATTTTCTGTTTTGTTCCTTGTTTTATCTGATCAGATTCCAGTTTTGGAATTTCATGTTGTGTATGTATCCTGATGAGTATTTATTTATGTTTTCTTGTATTATTTTAGTTTTCTTTTGACAGTCATTTATTTCGCAATGGAGTATGTCCAAGCAAATAAATCCAGTCATGCACTCCCATTGCACAGTTCTTTCAAAGATAATATTTTTTTATTAATTACAAGTTCTGCTGAGTGCTCACTTTATAGTGAACAGCCTATAACTATGGACATTGAAAACGCCGTTCCATCAACTTGAAATTTTTACAATTTCTTCCTATTTTAGATAGACTGCTTAGCAACTATTACAATACGGAATTAGCGAATTGCTTTACCTTGTACTAATAACTAAAAATTACTAATATAAAACATAAATAACTTTATTAGTTTTTACACTGACTTAAGTTATACGAACATGAACATGAGAGTGAAACCTCCTCTTAAGAAATAAACTTCCATAAGATCATGTATTTAATTAAATTTCCTTATAACATAAATGCTATGTTAATTATTTAAAAAGAATGTGTTAGTAGTTATTTTAACATCGTGTTTGCTTACATATCTTTAAAGTGTGATATCGCAATGGGACATTGAGTAATTATTTACTGATCTCTGTCTCACAAAAGTAAATTACGGTAATAGACAGCTCACGCAAGTTTAAAAAAATTCTGTATAGTAATGCTTTATGTCACAACTGGCTCTGATTTTCAAAATTAAGCCACAAAAATTAGTTACATCTAATAAAATATAAAATCAATAAATCTAGGAAACTTCATCATAAAAGGTGCTGGGAAGAATTGAGTGTCGTAAATATTCTTTATATTGCCAACGTTAAGATATTTAAAAACACGTCGCTTTCTGCAAATTAATTGTTTTAAGTATTCATGAACTATTATACCCACAGGTTATTTAGATGGTTCCTACACGAGTTTATTAAGGTGTTTTTTTAAGGATAATCTCTAGCCTCTTACACCTCACAATTCAGTTACTCTAATATAGTGCAGTCCCTTTTTTATACAACTTCGTTTGTTACAAGTCAAAATCAAATTAAAAAGTAAATTTTTCCTCACATATACAGTACATTTACACAGAATATCAAAACTACAATTTTTAAAAATATTATTTAACATGTTAAAAATTTTTCAAGTGGAAGGTATTAGTTCTAAGGCATAAATAATTATATGTATAAATTTTATAAATTATTATTTTATAAATGTCATGCATTAGTATGTCTCACATCAGTCAAAACCTCTTTCGAAAATAAAACCAGTTTTACCTATGCATCAAGAAAAGAAAATTTTCCTCCACATTGTTATGTTGGCAGAGCAAATCTGAAATTAATGAAATAAAATGTAGTGTGCTGTATATGTTAGTTTGACGTGATAACAAAATCAGTATTCTCACAGATCTGTACGAGATGTCCGATATTGCTCGGGACAGGTTTATAGTGTATTTGCAAGTAGGCTACCTTGCCGGCTAGTTCAGCGCTTGGCTCGCGGAGGCGAGGCGACATTTGATGCGCACTTCAAGGTCGCCCTTATATCTCCGTCTCTTCACAGCCTCTGACGAGCAGGTAGGCGGCGTTTACGTGGCAAAAACGCATAATTTTAAATTCGTACGGCACAATGTTAGTTTTATAGATGTTACTTGTGCCAACATTGTCCACTTGTGAAACTTTTTTAGCTCTCACAGTCTTCCCATACCGGTATGTCAAAAGTCAAAATTTGCAAGTTACGAGAACATTCTAATAACAAAAACAAACTGACTTACGCGAATGAAATAATTTACACTGAATCGAGGTAGTATGAGTTATATGCTAAAAGATTTCAAATCACAGAATGGAATTACTTTGTATTTTTAAAAAAATTCTAAAAATAACGATACATTTCTTAATTTATAGCTTTTTTTTTTTAAATACCAAGAGGTTGTGTACTTTTAAATCTTTTAGCACATGGCCCGCACTATCTAATTTCAGTGTAAATTATTTTGTTATTAGCATGTTCCCGTAACTTACAAATTTTGACATTGACATGCCGCTATGGGAAGACTATGAGAGCTAAAAAAAAGTTTAACAAGTGGACAATGTTGGCACAAGTAACGTCTTTAAAATTAAAACTATGTCGTACAAGTATATAATTATGCGTTTTTGCCATGTGAACACCCTTAAGGGGCCTGCCTACCTGCGATTCAAACGCGTTGCAGCGAGTTACGACTATTCTCTTTTCGACAAAAATATTTAACGCACATTACATCTGTATTTCTACGAAAAGAACACACACTTCAAACTACGTCGCTATAGTCTTAAAAATTCGGCACGTTTATTAGAAACATTATTTTTTGGCCCCTCAAAACGGCCAAAATGACTTTTCCAGACTGCCGTATCTGGAAAAATAACAATCGGATTCGAAAAACAAATCTATAGAAACGAGCGTTAGATTTTTAACTACGCTGTCCATAAATAAAGTAATGTGGTCATCGCTTAAAGTCCTATAGGATAAAGGATAATAGTAAAGCACTGCACGCGAGCTGAGTGGCTTGCACGGAGAGGCGATAATACATTATATACGTCGGTCAACGGCAACCTTACCGCTCCTGACTCACACACACAAACGCAGCTTATCTAGGGAGGCCCCTTAATACACCTATTCCACAATAATACATTAATTTACATTACCAAACTGATGCCAATTAATATGTTCACCATAAAAATAAGTAAGATGGATACGATTTAGGGCGTCAAGGTTAGGTGGTAAAAACCGGGTCATTAAAACAAAATTGCTAATTTCAAAATACGAGCTCGTCAACAATTAAAAGCGGGAGGAAAAACTTCACGTTACACGAAATAATCGTAACGCTCGAAACGGAACTACGTTCATACAAAATTAACACGAACTTTTATTTATTTTTTTTTTTAGGGGAAAAAACCTATTAGCCCACATCCATACGAGAAAGAGTAATTAATATTTGCGGATGCATACCGAGCCGTCTGACAGATCGGATTTGCATGCAAATTCTAACCTTCCCTACCCCGCCCCCTTTTCCCGACCGGACAAAAACACCCCCTTGTTTAGGACCTTTCCGAGGAAATAATGGCGCGTCATATTCCTGCGTCAAACTACCCCTCCCCCCGCCCTTTCATGCGCCGCACTCGACACCACAGCCAACCCTTTTGTCAGGGAACAATATTATTACAGCCTCCGGTTAAATACGGAGGCCTCGTGGCCCGAATTTTTCACGACACAGCAGCAAAAAAACAATTTACAAACAATACAGCTAAATAACAACTGGACGCGAAGGAGACAAAAAACAGTTATTTGGCTCCCACGTTTTTTGTGACAAAATTTAACACAGTGTCATGTTTCGCGATATGAATCTTTATGTTAATTGTCACGTAAGCTAAATGCTACACAAACTACTATAAATAACGGCGATAACGGTAAATAGACTATAAACTAATACCGGACAGTGATTCGCGGTTGACATAGTGGCCAGAGCGCTCGCCTCACACCAAGGCGATCTGGACTCAATTCCCGGCGGGGTCGGTCACCTGGATATCGTTCCGGTAGACGTCACGACGGGTTTTTCTCGCGGATCTCCCGTTTCTCCCGCCACTTAAGGGCTTGGGCCCGAGTTTCTCGGCTTACGAGAGAATTATTTTTTTTTTTAAATCCATACGAGAGTCGATATCGTAAAATTGCTTCGTAATTTTGTTGCAAATTGGTTTTACTATGCAATGTAATTTTTCGAGACAAACTGTATAATGAGTATAGCTAATTTATCATTTAAACGGAAAATTTCGTTAATTAACTAATTAGCAACTGTTTTGCAGTCTTCTGATTTGACAAAATTAGAGTATGCAGTTTACATCAGTTATAACAAAGTTACGAAGCGATTTTACGATATCGGCTCCCGTTTATGTTTTAAAAAATAATTGACATTAAATACGAAGAAACTCGGGCCCGTGCCCTTAATTCCGACGCTGCTCCACATTCACATCATGTCACCCCTCACCAGCGCTAATCGCCTCGATGTTAAAGCCCTGTACACACCTATCCTTAATTTTCTGCTCAAATACTTACTTATTTCTGTTCATAAACATCGATAGCGACTTTATACCAGAATTTATATGTTGCGTGCACACTATTATTGTTTACTAACAACTTTCGATACATAAAGAAGAAAAATATATTTATTTATTTATTTTATAACGTACAAATTCAGCCTCAGGCTGGTTTACAATTGGGTAGTTGAAACTATTCACACTAATGAACTAATATTAATTATGAATATTACAATATTATTACAAAAGAATTGCATTAAACTTATGATTGTAAGCATTACAAGGTTTTAAAGTATAATTGTAACATTACATTGAACAAATAATTACTAAAATGGCAATATTTTGAGTAAAACAGACCAATATTAAACTAAAAGTAAGGGGGAAAAAATATATAAAAATAAAAATGTCAAGAAAAAAAGTTGTATGGGCTTTTGTAATCATTGTTTATTGTTGGTTGCTATAATCCATAAAGTAGAACAGTAGAATTCCTGATAATTATTTCACAAACAAGACACGCACATGACTCCAAAATACGGTACACTATCTTGTACTATTTATGTTTCTAAAAATCTGACAGTCGTGTGCTCGATAGGAAACAAGATATTTATTTCTATTCAGAGCATATTTGCAACCTTACTTACGTACTTCGTATGCAGTGGCTGAAACTGCACTGCGCAATACGCACACGTGTGAACATACATTACGACGAAAAATAGGACGGGTTGTATTTGTGAAATTAAGTACGCAATTCTGTCTGAAACCAGCGTAGTTGTGGTACACACTTTCGCAGTGCTAATTGCACAGAATTTGGTATGGAATTCTATACTGAATTATGGATAGTGTGTACTACCCGACTTAAGGCCATGGTCTATCATTTATTTCAAACAATTGCAAATAACTCAAATACTTTATAACCAAAATGCTTTGAAAAAATAGGAGACTGTGTACAGTCATACGATACAAAATTTTGGCTGAGCGTTTTATTTTTTTAATAATGTACCGTTTGCTAGCAAACAAATTTATTTGTATTGTTATGGCTTACTTTGACAAAAATTATGTGATATTTCAGGGGTGAAAATCTAAAAATATCTTTAGAAAATCAGCCAGCTTGTGAAATTCTGCGAGAACGCTGATTGAGTTTCCCCTTCAAGCCGTCATGTAACAGCACTCTACATTTCGTATCTTTCAGATTTACGCTACCAACATAACAAGGTTGAGAAAAACTTTCTTTCCTCGCTGAATATTCGATATTTATTTCCATGACCGAAAATAAGTGACTGTAATAAAAATAACAGTTCGCCAAACATACATACAAAAAAAAGTATATTTGAACAGAAAAGTAATACCGTCTCATTCCGTTAAGTTATTTTTCGTTCAATTATTGTTGCTATTATCATGGATCTGTCTGGTGTTAGTGTCTATATTATCTACTTGATAAGACAATACTAGTTTAATATTACTATCAACAATGCAACACCATCGGTAAATCGCTGTCCAATTTTCTATACAGTTTTACAATCATCGTCAAATTTTAAAAAGGGGCATACACCCTCAATTGAACGTGTGTCTTTATTCACAGATTCATGAATTTCGCAAATTCTGCTCTCATTCAAAGAAGACTAAAATCGACCTCTCTAGCGACTGAAAGTGCTTTGGTAGTCATACAAGCCTCGTATTACAAAGAACAAAACGGAAACAGGATATATATATATAAGTAATTCGATTACGTTCGAAACGTTTAAGTTCGTGGCAAAGTGGTTTGAGGATCAAGATCTTCACAGTTAATTCAAGGTTAAAAATATTTTTTTAAAAAGTTTAATCAGTAAATTTTGGGATGAAATTACTGACGTTTCTCATTGAAAAGGCTACTACACATCTAGTAATACATTCTACAACGCTACAGGCCGTAGACAGACAGATATAAATAAATATTATTACTAAACTGAGTGCCAAAAGAAATAACTCCATTGTAGTACATACTATTTCAAATTAAGCTAAATGCTAAAAAAAAATTACGGCATAGAGAGATATTTGAAACTCACTTAGGGTTTTTATTTCGCTCACTCCTTCAGCATTGTAATAAAATAAAAAAAATGGAAGTTTTCAGCAACCACAACTATGCGATAGGATTGGAAGAGTCAAAATAAGGTACGAAACCATTAAAAAATGTGCTTAGGCTTGTAAGTTGCACAAGGTAACCGAAGTCACTACATGATTGCCAAGTTTATACAAACAAGACCGTAAATAAAAAAAGATTACAAAAAATAGGCCTAAACGCATATATCCTAATGCCAGACCTGAACTAAATATCGTTGAGGAACAATATGGTAAATTACAGTCTTTTACCATTGTACACGTGCTACTGTACAAACGGCGTGAGATGGAAACACTAGCAAATTTCAAAACTGTGCTGTCAGTAATCAGCAATTTATACATTTACAGACTGGCTAATATTAAAAGAAGGTGTTGCGCGCAGCAATATAGCTCATCGAATAAGTGCAACTGTTCAGACATAAAAACAAAGAATGAATAACCTCGTTTTTTTGACTTGGTAATTATAAGAATAGTTTTCACAAAAGACAAAAAACTGTCCAAACACTAAATTTATATTTTAAAGTGTATCTTATCAAATTATTCATAAAAATAACAAGTTTGTATTCTTAAATCAAAATTACATTTCACTTTATAACTAACCTACACATAAAACTAAAATTACCCGCGTAAAGCACGTAAACTGGCGCTCAGAGTTTTCATTGTAGTCTATTTGCTATGGATCTTTAAGCAGTGACTGTATCAAATACATTATAAACATTATATAAGCCTCTAAGGTATTTGACTGTATTAACCATAGACATAGATATATGTCGTTGGTATTAACTGATTTGTAGAATCTATGCAACAAAGTCTAAAGAATTCTTATATTTTACACATGTCAAGAAAGTACGTATTGATCTAGTCTGAAAAAAAAAAAAAGTATGTTTTGGGCATTTAAAGTTTCCCCAAAGACGTGGTGAGAAAAAGTGTATTTTATGTTCACTTACACACGGTCGTAGAAGTACAGGTCTGGACACTCGCCTATCTACCAATGTATTTTGCTTGACCCCCTTGTTCTTTGGCTGTAGTTCGTCAAGTTACCGAGAGTATTGTGCATCTTTGGCGCTGTAGTCAGGGCGGTCGGACTCAAACTGCACCCACTTTTTTCCAGTGTTTACATTATAAAGCAAATATAGATTGCGGGAGCAATAATTTAGGATTTTGAGCGAATTAAGCATTTCATAAATTCATAAAAAAATACGATTTGATAAATTATTTATCTTGGTGGGAGGGAAGCGGGCGGAGTTTGAGTCCGACCACCTGATTGCAGTGCCAATAAAACACAACATTCTCGGTAACTTGACGAACTACAGCCAAACAACAAGGGGGTCAAGCAAAATACATTGTTAGATAGGCGAGTGTCCAGACCTGTTCTTCTACGACCGTGGTCCAGACCTGTTCTTCTACGGTCGTGATATTGATATAGTCTGAAAAAAGCCTGTTTTGGGGATTTAAAGTTTCCCCAAAGACGTGGTGGGGAAAAGTGTATTTTATATGCACTTATATTATTATTGGAAATCATCCACCTACTGAGAAACTATTGAAACTATGGCACAGAATAAAATATGGATGCTTTGTTTCCTGTGGAATTTTGTTACACTACAAAGAAAAGTAAAACAAAGTTGTAAAAAATGCTAATCTCAAAAACTTCTCACTAGGATCGCTAACAAAACTATTTGTTTTTCAATGATCATATAGAGCACGGTCTTAGAAGTCTATGGTCGTGATATAGAGTGTCTGGTATTGATAATAACAAGTCAGTTGTGTCCACAGTCTTAGAAAAACGTCTTCTATGGCTGTGGTTTTGATTCACTGGAATTACCAGAGTATAAATAAAATATATTAAAATCTTAGAGTAACTATAGGGTAGAGGGAGTATCCTCTATACAGCTGCATACGAAATTGTGTGTTCAACATGTGTCACGTGACTAGTGAAATATGCGCGGGAGATTTGAAATAATATTGAGAGGCAAAATAATAATTGCTTAGTAATCACAAACACGTTAGGTTATTTTGGTGCCATATGAACGCACGAACTAAGGAGAGCATACTACCATATTATCGCATAGTATAATTGCATAGAAATTTCAGAACGACAAAAATGTAAACAATGTCTGCCACGTTACTGTTTTCCTTAACCCAGCTGTTTTTAGTAAAAAGTAAATATTAGCTACGTACTTACTACAAGGTTTTGAACCGAGATCTTGGTGACATCACATGTCTAAATATATAGTCTGGAAGGTACGCCATGAGTTTCAAACAACACGACTGCATTTTTACGACGAGAAAACATAAATAAACAACACCAAACTCTCGAGACCATGTTGGACACACATTTGTGACGTCACGTTCCCTCTACTATACATTACCTCTATGATTAAAATACATTATAAACAACTACTCACATCTTCCTTGGTGTGGGTTTTGTTTGTAGCAAATTTATAAACAATTTTAGACAAAAACAAATACGACAAATTTGAACGGCTCGTGTCTCAACGTTGTAGAAGTACTCGGTGCTACCAAATACACTATAATGTTTAAGGAGACACATGAGACGCTGAAAATGTTGGCGGACAAAAAGGCGTCGACGATGTCGGAATACGAAAACGCATCGACGATATTGGAGGACAGTGGTTCGCCGACAACATCGGAGTACAGAGACGTGCCGACGACGTCAGAGCACGGTAAGGTACCAACAACGTCACTGTATGGTAGAGCTCGGACGACATCAGAGAATGTAAAGGCACCGACGACGCCAGAATACGGCAAAGTGTCAACGACGTCAGAGTACGGCAAAGGTCCTACGACAACAGAGAATCAAAAGGTGACGACGCCTTCAGAAAGCCGAAAGGCGCCGACAACGTTAGCGTACGGCAAACCTCCAACGACATCACAGTACACAAAGGCACAGACGACGTCAAAGTACGGTAAAGCTCCTACGACTTCGGAGTACGGAAAGGTGTTACCAACGTCGGAGTACGGTAAAGCTCCAACATCAGAGTATGGTAAAGCACCGACGACTTCAAAGAATGGTAAAGTTCCTACGACGTTGGAGTACAGAAAGGCGTTACCCACGTCGAAGTACGGTAAATTTCCGACGACATCAGAGGACGGTAAAGCGCCAAAAACGTCAGAATACGGTAAAGATCCTACAACGTTTGAGTACGGAAAGGTGTTACCGACGTCGGAGTACGGTAAAGCCCCAACGTCAGAGTACGGTAAAGCACCGACGAAGTCAGAATACGGTGAAGCTCCTACAACGTCGGAGTACGAAAAGGTGTTACCGACGTCGGGGTACGGTAAAGTTCCAACATCAGAGTATGATAAAGCACCGACGACTTCAAAGAAAGGTCAAGTTCCTACGACGTTGAAGTACGAAAAGGCGTTGCCGACGTCAAAGTACTGTAAAGCTCCTACGACATCACAATATAGTAAAGCACCGAAGACGTCAGAGTACAGTAAAGCTCCTACGACGTCAGAGTTCTTAAAGGCACCGACGACGTCAGAGTACGGAAAGGCCTCGATTAAGTCGGAGTACGGTAAAGTGCCGAGGACGTCAGAGTACGATAATGCTCCAATGACTTCAGAGTACGGAAAGGCGCCAACGACTTCAAAGTACAGTAAAGCTCCTACGACGTCGGAGTACGGAAATGTGTTGCCGACGTCCAAGTATGGCAAAGCTCCTACAGAGTCGGAGTACGGTAAAGCTCCAACATCAGAGTACGGTAAAGCGCCGAAGACTTCAGATAAAGTTACAGCTCCTACGACAACGGAGTACGGAAAGACGTTGCTAACGTCGAAGGACGGTAAAGCTCCTACAGAGTCGGAGTACGGTAAAGCTTCAACATCAGCGTACCGTAAAGAGCCGACGGCTTCAGAAAAAGGTAAAGCTCATACGACAACGGAGTACGGAAAGGCATTGCCGACGTCAAAGTACGGTAAAGCGCCAACGACGTCAACGTACGATAAAGTTCCAACGACATCAGAGTACGGAAAGGCGCCTACTACGTCAGAACCCGGAGAGGCACCGATGATGGTGGCGGAAGGAATAGCAGCGACGATGGCTGAAGACGGAGAGGCGCACACGGCGGTGACAGAAGGAAAGGCACCGACGACGTCGGAGAACGGCGAAGATGCGTGCCGATGCGTGATGTGCCAGCCGGTTTTGCGGGCTACAAGAAAGTCGACCGACCCTGGTCGACCACGCAAGATTCGACGTACGAAGAGCAGGAGGACGAGAGTCGTGGAAGAGAGCAGTACGCGCAGTCCCGTCACGCGAGCCACGTGCAGACTTTGTGGCAGGTAACGCGTCTCCCTAGATAGGGTGCGTTTGTGTGTATGAGTCAGGAGCGGTAAGAGTGCCACTAACCGACGTATGTAATGCATTATCGCTAGAGACCTGAAAAATTCGCGTTTTCCTTTACGCACACGCTAGACTTCCAGCGACTTATATGTTCGTGACACTTTCGCAATTGGCCGTTGGCTTATTTGATATCTGCTGGAAGTCTCTGAGCCAATAATACAAAATGTACCTTAATGTGTACCATACCACTGTATCAGCCAGCAGCTAGTGAACAGCTGTTGTCTTGTTGAATACCATATATATATTCTTGGAGGCTAGCCTACATGTCGTTAAACCCGCGAATTTTTCCGGTCTCTAATTATCGCTAGAGGTACGTAAATTTCGCAAATACATTCCAGGTCAGGTTGAATACCAAAAATATATACTACATAATCACGTGTGTGATTAGCTGGCGGCTGTCACGAAACGCATTTGACTACTGCAAGCCAGTAGTAAATAAGGAAATAATTCCTAGAGCTATCGCGTGCTACTCGCTGGAAATGCTGTAAGCCAATGAATAATCGACTGTATCCAGAGCGTGTACAGGACTGAGCAATCTAGGCTACTGCCAGATGTATCCGCGAAATTGACGTACCTCTAATTATCGCCTCTCTACGCAATCCACTCAGCTGGCATGCAGTGCTTTACTATTATCATTATCCTATTGGTAGAGACATGCAAAATTCGCGTTATTTTCTGACAGCTGACTAGACTCCAAGTGACTATAGGCTTGTTCGACGTCTCCCGCTGGCCGATATTGTCGTGACTTGCCGCGGAGAATGTTTACACGGTAGAGAGGCCAATCTCTGTAAAGACGTTACACACGTCAATCACAGCACATAAAAGTTCGTGGCCAATGGAATCGCAGATTATGCTATGTTATGTATAGGAAAGTGAAGTTTAGTCTGCTACCAAATGATAACGCGAATTTTGCATGTCTCTACCTATTGGGCTTTAAGTGGTGAACACAATATTTTATTTACGGCTAGCATAGTTCAAATGCTAACGCTTGTTTGTATCGTTGTGTTTTTCGAATCCGGTTATTATTTTCCAATATACGGTAGTCTATAAAAACCAATTGGTGGTCATTTTAAGGGGTCCGAAGTCGATATTTTTAATTAACGTGCCGAATTTTTAAAACTATAGCGACATAGGTTGAAGCGTGTGTTGTTTTCGTAGATATAGAAATACGACGAGAGTTAAGTAGTTTCGAATAGACTTAATAGAAGAATAGTCGCAACTTGCTGCAACGCATTTCAAGCGCAGGTAGGGAGGTCGCTTAAAGGTAAGATCAACAGCTATGTTTCCAGTGTAGTAGTTTTGGGATTCTCGGTCGTGAAATAAAAATAGACAAGGAAAACCAATAAATGAAAACGTAGGACGGAGTCTGACGCTTAGAGTTGGTGGACCTGGCGCGTGAGACGTGCTGCAGCGAGGTACGTATAGTCGTTTTTCATGTATAGTTACTAAACATGTTTCTGATGCGTTTATCTACGAAAAGAACACACACTTCAAATTAAGTCCATATGCTTTTAAGGATGCAGTCCGATAATTAAAACCGTGATTATCAAGCTCATCAAAAGTGCTACAAATGACTTTTTCACGTTGCTGTAGCCGAGAAAATATCAACCGTAATCGTAAAACAAAATCATAGAAATCTGCATTATACTTTCCACAAATAAAATTATAGGGTCATCGCTTGAAGTCCCTTTGGAAAACTGTTACTACGTAAACACTGCTCGATAGTTTAGTACTCTGCGCCTAGAGGCGATGAGGTGTTTGACGCACGGGTTATATTCGACTTATCGCCTTCCCCGTTTCCGTGCCTCAAACGTAAAAAAAAAAAAGCTATGGTCCACTAACTCTTAAGGCTGATCAAGAAGTTCAGACATTTAGTAAAATATTGTAGTACAGATGTTTTATAATAATAATAATAATAATAATAATAATAATAATAATAATAATAATAATAATAATAATAATAACACGTCTTTATTTGGCGCAGTTAAGGCAATTTTGACTTCTCTTACCCTGAACCTTATAACTAGAGATGATGGTATATCGCGAAAATGTTTTGTGCCAACGTAGCATTGAAAACACTGGCAACGTAGCTGTCTTCAGACCAATAACAGGCATCACATACTATAATAGAGAGATTCTTATTGGCTCAGTCAAAAAGGGTAACAGCTCCAAGTACAAGGTATAGCCAGTAATCTTCTGGTAAGCTGAACGTGTGTTGAAATCCATCAAACAGTCAACTTTTCCCGCGATAAACCATCATCTCTACTTATAACTGATATCACACACATTCTACAATTTACACAGCTAAAAAAAATTATAACACAGGCGAAAAAAAGTAAGTTTTGCAAGTGCCTAGTTACAACATGGTCAACAGAAAAAAATAAATAAATCTTATGAATCTGTGACAATTGTTAGTTTTGTTACAAGTATAACACGTTTTAATTATTTTCAATAGCAAATTTTTAGATTTTAATTTGACTCTTAATATATTTGTTACATTCGCACAAATTCGTAAAAATATCCAATTTTTATACAACGTAAAAAGAGAAATTGTTGAACTATATGATAAAGATAACAGTGTAAAATTTTCAGTTCCTAAAAGTCATTAGTTAAATATTTATTTCATATTTAATATTATAAAGATATTTAATCGAAATGGTATGCTATTCCATCGTCATTATTAAATAAATTTGGAGTTATTATGAATTCATTATAACATACAGTTCTAGCCACGACTGTGTACTTTACAACGGTATGTGGTTTATTAAATTACGATTGAAGGTGTAGTTTTGGTGTACGAACAGCTGAAGGCGTGTAATGCTCTCGTGTGGGACTTTTTACCATCACCGACTGAGACGGGGCCTTCACATAGCGCCACAGAATAAATAAGTAGTAAGAGAAGCGACAAGACATGATTTTTATCGTACTCGTTTTCTCTTTGGATTGCCATGGCGTCGGAGTTCGCAGAAGTTTGGTTAGGCTGAAGTTTATTAGGCACGGGGGTTGCATAAGGTCTGAATGAGGGCGAAGGGAGTGAAGCCAAGAGGAGGGGGGGGGGGAGAGATAGCCACCAAATTAGCCAGCCGCCATACTGCTTTAATCTCAACAGTACACATCAGACTGGTATTTTTTATGGTAAATTAATGTATTATGCTCTTTAATTGATGTTCTGGGTTGAAAACTCTATATTTTAGCCCTGTTTACACACCTCCTAACTAATATTTCCTCAGTTTTTTAATTAGTCGGCCATATTGATACCAGCCACGTCAAACGTTTGTTTGGTTACACTCTCGGCGACATGCTCCATCTGGACCCTTCTAACATCTTTGTTATTAGGCCTTATTTTATTATCTGTGAGGAAACTGACACGTAAGCGACGTCACATTTACTATTTATAAATACGTAATTTAGGCACAGAAAAATTACAGTATTTCTTGAAATATAAGTAGTTGTTTAAACCAATGTCTCAAATTCCATATGGCTTTGTTTACTTTCCTGTACGCCCCGAGAGCTGGTACAATAACAATTGTTAAAAAGCTACATTATATCGTTTCTAATAGAGTTTGTTATTATAGCATGTTGAACCTAGAATCGTTATGTTTATTATTTCTAAATATTTAGTTAATACAGTAACTAATTACAGTATCTCAAGCAATATTAAATGTTATATAAACGAATGTTTCTAATCCACGTGGTATTGTTTATACTCATGTACGTCCCGAGAGCTGGCATGATAACAACAATGAAAAAGTTTTCCTTGTCGCTTATGTTACTATACTCTATCCATTATAAGGTTGCAGCTAATTCATCCAAGTGAATGTTAATAACATTTTTCCAAAGCATAAATCTCATTTTAAATATTGAAAAATACAAGGTAACTATGCTATAGCACAATCACAATGCGAGTAATCAGGATACAGTGCAATTGCTTTGATTTATTTCGTTAGCAATTATTTTTTCTGCTGCAACCTTAGAGTGGACAGAGTATACTTATATATTCTGTGCTAGAGCTGTAAGCTACCGCCCCAGGCGTCATCCCTTGAAACTACTTCCAGGGCTCTCTACACCCGCGCGAAGAAGAATTCCCTATAGTTCAAATAGTTGAAAGTTCCGATACTTTGAGGTCTTGAACACGCTCTAAGTTGTGTGCGTGGTGTGGCAGGACTTTCAGGAGGGCGGAGTCGTTGGACGTGCACCGGTACAGCGAGCACGGGGGCGGTGTCGACCCTCCCTCCGTGGGCTTCCTCGAGGTGGCGCTACATGCCGTCGACTTCTCTAGCGGGGCGTTCCCTGGGCTGGCTCGCCGCCTGTGCGAGGCCGCCTTCCACGTGGCGCGGCAGGACGACGGCGGCCCTCGCTTCCGGTGCGCGCGATGTCGCCGGGCCTTCCCCTGCGCCAGGTCGAGGAAGGCGCACGTGCGAGCCCGTCGCTGCGAGGAGAACCCTTCCGTCGTCCGGAGCCCTCGCCCAAGTCGCAGTCACACGTAAGGTTGCGGGAAACCGTTGGCCTCCTCCCTATCGGCTGGTCATTAGGGAGGACCCGGGTTCGATACCCAGCTCCAGCCATTCTGATTTCGGTTTTACATGGTTTCCCGAAATCGCTCATGGCGAATTCCGGGATGGTTCGTTAACAAAGGCCATGGCCGACTCATCTCCCAGTTCCTGTTCTTGTGCAAAGTTGCGTATCACCGTCTCTAAGGACCTCGTTGTCGACGAGACGTAAATCCCACTTATACCATACCTCTTGGCTGATTTGAATTACGCGCGCACCGTTCTGCACCTGCGTCGTTTTTTTCTAACAAGGGGCCACGAAAGGAGCAGTAGCTATAATACTCTCTCCTCCCACCAAGGTGATCCCAGTTCGGAACCCCGTGGGGTCGTTCCCCTAATTTTCTCCGCTTATCGGCAGATTTTCTCGGGGTACTTCAGTTTACCCCGCCCCTTCATTCCGGCGCTGCCCCATACTCACGGCTTGTCACATCATGTCACCCCTCACCAGCGCTGACGACCTAGATTTCAAGAGCTGACCAATATCGCTTCACTAGCCTAACATAACCTTTGTATTAGAGCATAGCCTTTTCTATCGTTTCAAACTACAGGATGGCCCAAAAGTTCCGCATCATAGGGAGAACAACTTACGCTAAATAGGTGTGAGGGTAAATCATAGAACGCGCTCAACGTGATTGCCTGAAACATCAAAACACAACTGCAGGCGATCATGTATGTTCCGCAGAGCAGGATAATCTCCGACACGCTCTTCAATAGTCAACATGGTTCGTTCACACGCAACATGAACACAACTGCCTAAGATGAGAGACTTTAGCGCCACTCTGTAATCCAAACGAACGTTAACTACTCAAAGCAAATTGTCACAGGGGACGGGTGAAAAGTGGTTTGCACAGAATTGATGTACATAGACGTATTAAGACACCGGAGGCAGCAATCTTCATCACTTTTTATTTATATATTTGTACTATATATGTTTTTTTTAGACACAAACTGTGACTATAGTTTGTTCTATCTTATGAAATTTTTACATGTAGTATTTTTTTTTTGCATAATCGCTTGTCAAAGTCAAAATTTACGTATCATGGTTTTAAGGACGAAACTAAAACCAACTAAGGTCTACTATACATAAAAATTGTATTTAAGTTTTAAGAACTGCTAAAATTTAAAATTAAAATTAAAAAAAAATAAGATTTTTTAATATATATAAATATATTTTTTGTGTTGTTGACCTAACACTCTACAACATATTTATTCAGCACGAATTATTTCCGTTGAGTAAGTCGGTTGGTTTAAGTATCGTTCCTAAAACCGTCACTTGCACATTTGGAATCTGACAAGCGATTATGCAAACAACTATGACATAAAAATTATTTCACAAGAGCAAAATTCAGTCTCAATTTATGTCAAAAAATTACCTAGTACAAACAAAAAATTAAATGATGAAAATCCTTGTCGACCGCGACCTTAACAAAAGTCAACAAGTTTTATGGCTAGAAGGTCGGCTCCCTCTATCCACCCGCGCTGCACTCTAGAAGTAGCAATGCACCACACGGCATACTTTTGCTACATTCTTCGTATTGCTTCTTCATTCGTGTTTTAATTTATATTGCTAGGCTATCTGCCTGTTTTCTAATAAAACCTGCCTCCCTCGCCATTTAGAAATATGCCTCTGTCTCAAGCAACCTCTTGAGTCTTTACCTGGGACTTTCTTATGAGTCATCGGAGTTTTCGTCATTTTGCTAGGCGTACCAACGATCTGACTCTTCTAGCCTCCTGTCGATATTGTTGGCATATTTATTCCATTTAACGAAAGTCAACAGACAGCAAGGAGGGTGGGCCAACAGAGTTTATAGTCCGTCTCATGTAAGTATTCCACACTTTGACATTTCACTTCTGAGAAGCGTATCTGTAAACAGGATTGTAGAGACACTACTTTTCCAGGAAGCCAGGTAGGTTTAAAACTCCAAACAATAGAAATGCCGGGCACATTTCTCAGAAGAGAAATGTCAAAATATGGAAAGGTTACATGAGAGAGACTATTCAATCCCTTTTGCAGTCGCAGTAGTCACCGCTCAACATCCCCGGCCACCCACCGTCACGACGAACGAGACAGATTCTACACTCTCCTGCAGATCAGCGCCGCCCCCTCGGCGACGAGCAGCACTTCGCTTGACATGAACGGCGATTGCCGATGGGAAAGAAAGAAACCATCACCGTCAAACAACGCCAAGAAAGACAGACGCACACACGCAAAGACGTCTTCGGCGACAAACAACCCTGAGCGTAGGAAGAAAAGGGACCGTCTATGGGAAAGCACCTCACTTTCGACAGCGAACGACTACACTGTGCCTAAGAAAAAAATATATCGGCCATGGGAAAGCCTCGAATCGTCACCGGCAAACAACACTAAAAACAACAGATGTGTAGAGGAAAACATCTTTTCACCGACGAAAAATTCTACGCCTAGAAAGGAAAACGACAGTTTATGGAAAAATACTGTATCTTCAACGGTCAACATGGCCCTAACGAAGAACAGCTATTGTCTAGAGGATAGGAGCACACAGTCAACAATGAAATATACTCCTGAGAAAAAAATATATCGGCCGTGGGAAAACACCAACTCATCACCGACAAACAACACTAAAAACAACAGATATATGCAAGCAAATATGTCTTTGCCGACGAACAACTGTGCGCATGTGAAAAACCTCGATTGTTTAATGGACAGCGTTGGTTCTTCGACGATGAATGCCACAGCACTTGAGAAAAAAAGTGACTGTCTACAAGAAAGTGCTGTATTTTCATCAATGAACACATCACACGAGAAAAACAGTGATTCTCTACAGGAAAGCACCATAACTACATCAATGAACAACACTGCGAATGAAAAAAGAATCCGAAATATATCGGAAAACACTGACACTTCTACGATGAACAACACTGTACAGGCAAGCAGAACTTCACTACTTAATAACACTGTGCATGCGGAAAACAGCGACACTCAATGGGAAAGTTCCAGATCTTCAACAATAGACAGAACCTATTTACAGACAAGCGAATCTTCGCCGACAAACAACGTTATGCAAGATAAATCCAGTGGTCATCTAGAGACAAGCAGAACTTCACTAATTAATAACAATGTGCATGGGAAAACCAGCGACTCTCAATGGGAAGGCTCCAGATCTTCAACGACCGACTGTAATGTACATGGAGAAGACAGTACCTCATTACAGACAAGCGAATCTTCGCCGACGAACAATGCTATCACCGAGGAAAACAGTGGTCGTCTATGGGGAAGTATATCTTCTTCAGTGGTAAGGAACCACAAACTGATCAGTTCTTCAGCGACCAATAAGAAGACTTATAAAAGATGCAAGAATTTTCCGAAAAACAAAGCCAAAAGAGCTGTTCTCATTGACCATTCAGTAAAAGACATTCATATCAAAATAACAACCCCTCCAGAACGAAAGAAAACTCTCAGTTACTCGCAAGCAAGCGCCATTAGTTCCCCAGTCGCAATTCACACAAACAACGATTCTGTCACAGCCGCCTCAACAGAAAGAAGACTCCAGAGTAACCTGCAGGCAAGCAATATTGTACAAATGTCAATCGTTGGTTCTCCAATTACAAATAACGATGCTGAAGTGACGAGCTATAACTATGGAGCAACACGAAAAACATTACTCGCGACAAACATTTGTTCTAACATTAATGTCAATATGTTACAAGATAAAAATCACAATAATCAAGGAACTAGTACTGCCAATCATGTAACTTTCGCTGGTTCCCCAGTCATAAGTAACGAGGAACTACAAAGATGCCATAGTTTCCTAGCAGCAAGTCCTACATCTCTAGTGGTAAACACTGGCCATCTCGTAGCAACTACTTCACAGCACGACAAACACAGAGCTAACCGCGGAACAAGCAGCAAAGTGAACTTGGCATTCGTCACTTCTAATACAGGTAATGCATCACACTTGAAGAACCGTAATATCAAGTCAAGAAATACATCCGCGATTATCGATAAACGGCCTCTGGTGAACAACGCTGCCAACATTGCAATCGCTGGCTTACATGGCGAAACTGCGTGGCAAAATAAGCAAGGTTTCCTGATGACAGGTGGGATTGCAAATCCCATACACTCGACAACCACCACAGATCGCAACGACGGCGGAAGTGTGAACTTATCATGCAAATCTACAGTTTCGACAAAGAACTCCTTTCTCCAGACCTACACTGCCGGTGATGCGAAAGACCATTGCAAATCGAGGCCAAAAGAAACTTTGAAATTTATATCAAAAACTGCCCGCATATTTAACAGCACAGGCCTAGCAGAAAATGTCCACCGGAACTCGCAAGCCATGAGAAGAGAGAGAGAAAGCACCGTGGAACCACCACGCCAAGAAACTTCTGCCGAGAGAATGCATGATAGCACTCGAGATGCTCCGACATTCAACTCGAACATTTCCATCAGCAACGGATCATTTCTGGTAGATACTGCAATACAATTCACACCGCCTACTTCGGCAGCAGGGAAGGTGACAACGCCCAGACAATTACCACACACCCTGCCCACCACAAGTCAACCCATTAAAACACACAGTATGGTAAATTCCTTGCCAGTCATGAAAGAGATCATGCCACGTGTAAATGTCGCAGTTTCTGGACGAGATCTGGGCCAGTTGTCAGCGACATCAAATAAGAATGCTTGGCCGTACTATATTCCATGTGTGTCGGGAGCGCAATTAGTTCAGGCAGAAACAAGCAGGAAAGTCTGCTCGCAATCATCAGTGAAGAGTGTTTCAAAACAAAATAAGAGTAACACAGGAGGGCACAACCGTCATACACCGACGACGAGAAGCGAACATCCACAGTCTGTCGCATGCGTTCTGCTGCCAGTGACCATCGTGCTCAAGAGAACCACCAACTCTGCACGGGGATCCACGTATTCGGCGCTCCCAGAGTCCGGACCGCAAGTAGGAAACACGAACCATGCGAGATCGGACCTCTTTCCAACAGCAGCTTCGAGTGTCGCAACTGCCTGTCGCGAGCCGGCGAAATTACTTCGTCGCACTCCAGAAGCCAATCGTTACCATCCCTAAACTGTTTGCAGGAAGAGAACACAACAATCCTAACTGAAAAGGCGAATGTCAGGATCTCCAAGCCATTATCTCCTACAGCGGCAAGGCCACACATCCAAGAGAGAGACTTTGATAGTAACAAACATCACTACCACTCAAAAGCACATTAATATAACGTCTTGATATAAATAACCTTTAGTAATCGTTTACAAACATTTGTTAGTTCTGTTTATGGATTTATTTTCTCCCAAATGTTAACATTTAAATACATTTTAGAAAGTAATTTTTAAACTTAAAAATATTTATATTTAGTTTTGTTCTATATGTTCTATGCGAGTTTTGTTTAACTGTTATATTTTAAAAGAAAATTAACAACATTAACTATTTCAAATAAATTTAGCTGTCAAAGCCTACCTATTTATTTATGAGCTTTTCTATACAAGAGGACTAATTATATTTTTTTCACTACATTTATTACGTGGAAAAAAGAATATTTACATAAAAACTTTTTATATCCCATTTAAAAAAAATTTAATCGCGCAGCATCGACACAGGTTTTAAAACAGTTCAGATACCACGTTTTGTATGAAGATCCTGATTCAAACTTAACTGTGTAGCCTATGTTTAAGGAAAACTATGCAGGTTCACGGATATCTCACTACAGATTCCAGAAGTTTGTAGGCACATACGTCTAGGAGATCTTGGAAAATACTACTAAACTTATTTCAAAGATCGATTCATTGTGTGACGACAATATCAAATTGCTTACATTAATGCTATATTAACAGCATGCGATTTTGATACAAAAATAGAGTACGCAACTTCTGATTTAAGTATCAGAAATATATCAACGACCAAAATATATGTAGTCTATATAAACACACATTAGAGTATATTTTATTTTTCAAAGAAATTTTCTAAAGTAACAAATTAGTAAATTATATAGATTTGACATGCTTGTGTTGGAATCTAACGCCCTGGGCACCATCAAAATCAGGCGTTGGTGAAACATTTTTCTTTTTATTTTGAAAATCTCACCTGCACAAGGTTTTCAAACACAGGGAGAGGGAACCATGCAGACAACAGCCGTTTTACAAGCGACGTTAACGAGACTGAGTGCATGGTATCTTGCCAACACCACCAAGTAGATCGACCGCACTCCGACCCATTGAAACATGTCTAGGCGATATAGGACACTAACATCACGTGTCAAGACGATGTGAGACATTGTAACGATACATTCCGCGGGTATATAGTACAAAGTAGCCTAACTTTACATGACGCGGCGATATTGGCCACAACACCGTATGAGTCTTATGTCGCAATGGGAAAAATCAGTTTACCAGACATTTCGGTAGAACACACGTATTGGTGACTAGAAGGTAACTCAGTGCAAGATGCAACATTTAAGGAATTTAAAAGCCATAATGTTTGAATAAATGAGCAAAGAATATTACGATATGCAATATTTTTGTTGAACATTAGCGTAAGTCAGTAATGAGCCATACGTTTCTTTTTTTTAATAATAATAAAATAATTAACGAAACGCAAAAACATCTCTATGACTGGTATGTTTCCGCGAGTTATCTTAAGGTTCTTATCTGCCTGCGCTTGAATCGCACTGCAGCAAGTTACAAGTAATAATATTTGGAAGAAACATCGCAACGCGCATTAAGTTTTTAGATCTACGAAAAAGAAAACACATTTCAAACAATGTTTCTATCAGTTAAAAAATTAGGATCGCTTATTGGAAACACGATTTTCAAGACTCTCAAAATGCCAAAAAACAGCTTTTTTTATTTAAAGTGCCGCATATAGAAAAATTCCAACCGGATTCGAAAAACACAATAACAGAAACAGGCGCTGGGATTTGAACCATAAATATCGCACATAAAATAATACGGTCACCGCTTAAAGTCCTATAGGAAATTGAATAATAGTAAAGCTCTGCGCGCCAGTTGCTGGGTTTGTGTGTAGAGGCGATAATACATTACATACGCCGACCAACGTCACTCTTAACATTCCATCGGTTTTGTGCCTCACATACACCAACACAGTATATCTAGATAAGCACCTTAAGGCAATTCAAGATTAGTGAATGAATGTCAGCACTCTCTCATATTCATACGAAACTCGGAATATGTGCTCTGAATTACGTAAATATACAGCTAAAGCGGTCACAGGCACTGTATAAAGACTGGTGCGTGCTCCCTGTGCGCTTCAGTCTGAGGAAGGACGTGGAAGGATGAGGTTACGTCGCTTGAACTCTCCAACCGCCTGAGAAAGGCGGGCGTAAGAAATCATCGCGTCGCAGAAGGTGACACGCACTTGTTACTGCGCACATATACCACAATGAGTCGACAATTCGCATTGCTATAAACTTAGTATCGTTGTAATCAGGATGCATGCTGCTATTAGTCAAAAACAAAATATTTGAATGAAATAAAACGGTATTCGTTTTTACGCAAATTTTCGACATTAAAACCCTTATTTTCAGCAATATTCAAAAAACACGAATGTGCGTCCTTTCATGTTTTGATAACCTTTGTCCATTAGGTCGCGACATCTAATCTTAGCGTAAATTGTTTCATTTTAGTAAGTCTGAATGTTTTCCTTAGTTGTATGCGCCCGCAGTCATGCATATTTTGACTTTGACACGCCGCTATTTAATACTAAGCATGCAATTTTTTTTTCCACAAGAGGAAAATGCAGTCTCAAGTGACATCTACAAAGCTGATATAATTTTGTACTCAAATAGAATTATTAATTACACATTTGAACAGCCTTACGGAGCATCCCTACATAGCCGAGACCTAAGCAAGCGGCCAATGAACGTACATTTGTAGCGTCAGCTGGGCGTGTTCTCGTCTGAGAAGACACACTGAGGGTGGAAACCAAGGTAGATATTGACCGAAGGGGAGTATCTCTCGGCGTAGAAGAGAAAAAAAGGGACAGAAATACGACAACATGCACCATTTTTAGTCGGCTATCTCACGAAATTAGCTACTGTAGAGATTTAATACAGAACTGTATTCACAAAGAATTCAACCAGGTTAATTAAGTAAATTATTTGTTTATCAGAATAATATGCATTGTAAATAAATTAAGCTATACTATGGTATTTCACTGAAATCCTATTTTTCTTTACAATCGCTTGAGTGCTAGTTTGTGTTATTTTCTTGTAAATCACTGACTGTGTGTATTCTCTGGTTTTCTGTGACACACCTTTGCTGCAATGGCGTATGTACAAAATACTTATTTAGTTTGTAATTGTATTAATATTCCAGTAACAAAACATCGACTCTATTTTAGATTGATCAAAATTTTGAATTAGAGTGTAACGTGTAGCAAACTGATGAGTATTTAGTGAATAAATGTCACAGAATGATTTTTCAGTATGATAACAAAGACAGGACATTCGTCATTGTTTCCTTTTTTTAACCCCCGACGCAAAAAGAGGGGTGTTATAAGTTTGACATATCTGTGTATCTGTGTCTCTGTCTGTGGCATCGTAGCTCCTGAACGAATCAACCGATTTTGATGCGGGTTTAATTTGTTTAAAAGCTGACTTGATCTAGAGTGTTCTTAACTCTGATTCAAAGAAATCTGTTCAGCAATTTGAAGATCAGCTGCTTTTTTGTGCGTGTGAGCAATTCTACTGTTGTGATCAGTTTGAAATTTAATATCATGTGGATCGGTATTTTTTTTTATTTTTAATTTAAGTCTAAACTTGTTTTGTTGAAGGTATATTATTCTTTGAGTAATCAGAATAAGCAAATCATCTCGAAACTGTACTAATTTGTTAACTAGCCAGACTCCTTAAACAGCTATTATATTTTATTTCCAGCGGGAGAAAAAAACACGAAATATGCATTATCGGAAATCACAAACAAAACACCAAACCTACCACGACGAATTTCCAAATTCCTCCGGTGCCGACAACCTCGAATAGCAGAGCACCGTAAACTAATCAGTGAAATTGACGTCCCAGCTAGTGGACCTAGCTCGCGAAGCGTAGAGAAAGGGAAGAGGAGGGGAATAGGAGGAGAACAAATAAACATCGGTGGCAAAGGCTCCAGCAGCAGGAATACCTCGGTCCGGCGAGAGAGGAAGGATCGAGAAGCCTTGTTTGGTCAAGAGGTTGGCCGATGAAACGCGATCACAAAAGGGCAATCCCTGGCATCTGGATCGGGTGGAGTGGTCAGGGTGGGGGAAGAAGGAAAGAGGGTTGTATCCTCCGCCATTATTTCCTTCGAGGAGGGTTCCCTGGGTCGAGGGCGTGTGTGTGTCCTCCGAACGTGAGTGGAGTTATCCTCGCAATTCTGCGGCCCACACGTGGTATGTACACCGGGGCCACTCGTGCAAACACGTGCAGGTTATGGCGCTGCTTGACCGGCTGGGATGATTTAGTTTTCACTTCCCCACACTCTGGGGCACACCCACGGGGAGGGGTTTGGTGTTGAGGGTTCAGACAACCCCCCTCGCCCCAAAAAAACTGTATAAAAATGTTTTAATAGTGATTACACACTAAACATTTTTTTTTTGGAAACCAGTGTCTAAAAAAGTATTTTGCAAAACTACATTTTTTTTTTTAATTTACCAATAAACGTTATACTTTTACGGATTTATTTGTATATTTACAAACCTTTCTGTAAATCTACAAACAAATTTGGTATATTTACAGCTAATATCTGATTCATTTTACAATTGTTTTAAGTGTTACAAGATAATTTTTTTTGGAAACCAGTTTCCAAATTGTTTTTGTAAAAGTACGAATGTTTTGGAAAATGTGACAGGTCTTCTAGGGTTATTGTATTTAAAATAGAACAAAATTGCTTATTAACATTTATTTTTCTAGTTCCAAAAAGTGTTCACGATATTATTTATAACCACTTTAAAAGGTTTCTGACATACTACTTTTGTTACCTGACTGACAATGTTCTGATATTAGTTTACGAGATTTTCCTTGTAAATGTACACAATTTTTTGTTGTGTATATTTCTGTACCGTATTACCATTTTACTTATACTAATTGCTTTAGTTTTAACTGTTAGGATTTCAATCTACAGGTCGTTCAGGATAAACTGAGCACTGCTTAGTATTTTCTGTGAGCCAATACATCTACATATTTACTATTTTAAATACGAAAACTTCAATGAAACTAAAAACTATCGTAAACATTTTACAACTCTCAAAACTTCACTTCTATAGCGCCAATAATTATATGTTTTTTATTATTGTAAGTGTTTGCAAGTGCTCAATTTAAAGTGAACCGCCTATATAATGATGTAACTGCCAAGTCAGCCAACAAAACTTTGGCAGGAAGTGTCCATGGGGTAGGGACACCCTCTCTTTTTTGTTTTTACTATATATACACTTCATAAATAGCACCATAATGAAACTTGAAATCAAAATATTTCCGGCGGAGGATCCCCGGGCCAACCCGCTTTGTTGGTTGTGATTGGAGGGGGGGGGGGGAGTGGTGTTACATTATCAGGTTTGGGGACCTCCTTTCCCACAAACACAAAATCCTATCTACAGCCCTCCCTCAGGCATCCTGAATATGGGGACTGCACCGTCTATAAGTTTCCCAGGACCAATAACAAACCTATTCGAACCGGAATGCTACATAACCTCGGCTTACATTCCAACAAGACGAGGGTGCCACGGCGAGGTTCGACTTCACGTGTGTGTGGACCGTCCCAGACGAAGTCAGTCGGTAGGTTTCCTCGGGTTTCCTGTTTCCCCCAGCTCTTCATTCCGGCACTGATTCCTACACACCTCATATCACCCCCCAACGGCGCTGAAAACCTCGCAGTTTAGGGGCGCCGCCTACCTGCGCGTTAGTGTTTCAGAAGCGACTGAGCTATAAGTAGAGACATGCAAAATTCACGTTATCATTTAATATCAGACTAAACTTCACTTTCCTATACATAACACAGCATAATCTGCGATTCAATTGGCCACGAACTTTTATGTGTTGTCATTTACGTGTGTTACGTATTTACAGCGATTGGCCTCTCTACCGTGTAAACATTCTCCGCGGCAAGTCACAATATCGGCCAGCGGGAGACGTCAAACAAGCCTATAGTCACTTGGAGTCTAGTCAGCCGTCAGAAAATATCGCGAATTTTGCATGTCTCTAGCTATAAGGGCAAACTTGAAGCGCGCACGCACAAATAATTAATCCTAAATAAAGAATCCCTCTCGAAACATTTAGGATTTATCATTTTTGTTTCTTTATTGTTAGTCTTAGTTCAATCTTGGTCTTCTGAGACGAGACAGCGCTGTAATAGCACGCAAAAAAGAAAATCTCAAAAAAATATTTACGTAAATGTAACAACGGTAGGTAGTTTCAATATCAACTTAGGACAGAAATACAGAACATGAGCACGAAGAAAATGTTAGCAGTGCCACAATAAAAAACGCTAACTTAATCATCAACAGGCCGTTATTTTTAAAACACAAATTAACTTATTTTAAAGAAGCATGCTTGCTGACTCTCGTTCAACCCGCCACCGCAAAAACATGTTAAATTTCAAATTGGCGCGGCTGGCGGCAACAAATGGAATAAAAGAGCGCAGCTATGGTGGGAGACAAAGATGAAACACAAAAGGGGGATGGTGTGTATGAGAGAAGAGGAATGAAGAAGGTAGTTGCAAGAACGCTAATACTGAGCGCCGAGCAATGCCAGCACGAGGAGTCTTCGTCCCAAGCTCCTCCTCCTCATTTTTCCTTCGACTTTATGAAATGTAAACGGAAAGAGAAAGCAATAAACTCTGTGAGAGCGAAGCCAGCGCCGCGCCGCGGAGAACATGAATAATTCACGCTCCTTGGAGCGGCCGCATTTGACGGAAAAGTCGCCTGGGGCGCCAGATGTCGCCGAAAATGGCGGATGCAGTCCAAGGCCAATACCAATGGGTGCTTGGCTTCGTCATAAAGCGTAGGTACACCAAAGCAACGAATATCGTAAAAGGGTAATATAGGAAACTACAGCATTGTTACAGATGATGGTATATCGCGAACACTTTTTGTGCCAACATACCCTTGAAAATGCTGTAGTTGATTACAACACATATGATTGGGTGATGTATGTCTGACACAACGTAGCTGTCTGCAGTCCAATAACAAACAGCAAATATTACAGTTTGAAGATTCTTATTGGCTCAGTCAAATAGATAGGGCAACAGCTTCACGTAAGCGGAACGCACGTTGAAACCCAGCAAACAGTCAAATATTCCCGCGACAAACTACTATCTCTAAGCATTGTAGGAACGCGATACGTGTTACTAACGGCGTGAGCTTGTGGCGTTGCGGCCGCACGCTTATATCTGACGTCTCGTTTATTTTCTTACGTTCATCGCCGCATTACTATGTTTAGTGTTTTCTTTTGGTTATTTTTTTTATGTTGAGTTGAAGAATTGTGGTCCTTTTCTGTTGCCTACCCTGCCGATATTTCTGGCTTGCTCCGTCTGGCGGCGCTGTCGACATCCAGGCTGGTAGAAGGGGAGCTGACGGCGATGTGGGGCTTCTAGAGAGACGATAGTGGGAGACAGTGTGTGTTGGCTGCGATGAAGGTTGTATACCTCCACTACCTCGTGCCTTGTTAATCGAGGTAGTCTACTGATGCATGCTCCTTGTGTTGACGGGGCCCTGGTGGGATGCAGAGTGACTCTCCATGCCTGAATGGTCTGCCAACTACCCACAACTGCGTCGTCAAGAGAGAACCTGTTCACCATGCCTGGAAGTTCTGATCGCTGCCCACGACGTCATCGCCGACGGTATCGCGGACCAGCTTAATGGGCCGGCGCCTGCCTAAACTGGGAAAGACCTACACGTCGCCGCGAGGACCCGGGTAACCTTGTGGACAAATAAGGTATTTAGTGGAACATTTTTATCGGGCGATGCCCGTGAAGCACCTGGATGCGTGTGTTGTGGCAGGTTTAGAGTGCGCACTCACACCAGCTGCTATGCCAGTTGTCCTAGGACGACAATTTTGACGTCACCATTAGACTGTGCATCCGTCCTGCGACTATTCATATGTATATGTTTTCTGCATTGTTGCGATTGCTGTTATGTATTCAGACATTTCATACATTTTAACGTGATATTGGACATAGCTACGATTGATGTCTAATTATGAATCAGCATGTTTCATTATCCTGAGCGTGTCACTTGTAAACTGTGTTAGTATTTTAGTGATAGAAATTGATATTTTCATGCGCTCAATATCTAAGTTATACTAGCACGCTGATCTAGAGGCCTATCAGTAGTATGTTTTGGTTCCTTCTGGCACAAGGATTCGGTGTGAGGAGCCCGGCCTAGTGAGGAGCCCCTCCGCCATGTTGTGACGTCACGTCCCCGGCCGCCATGTTGGATGACCTTGACCTTTAACCTTGACCCTGACCTTGACCTTGAGTGTAAAATTACCAAAATTTTCCAAAATTTCGAAAATTTCAAAAAAT